>OZ019968.1:11126676-11181676 GCA_963970395.1 Ephialtes manifestator | reverse complement strand
GCCATTTTGATTTTACGAGTTTTGAGTTCAAGTCACTTGTGTGCCAGACAGATGTCTTATAAGGTTGGCCATTTTCAATTCGAAGTTTTTGGCAGAATCACCTTAGAAGATTGGTTCCATATATCACCCTCTCACATCACTCCCTTATACTGTTATCGTAAAATGAACTATTATTGCATTACAGTATGAGATATCCACATAGTCAGTTTGGTCTAATGGTTAGCGTACTCGGTTAGGTAGTTAGGTAAATAGGTAGGTCCCGCAGGTCTTGGGTTCGAATCCCGCGTGCATCACTTCTCGAATATTGTTAGGAAAAGCCGTCTCCGAAGACGATTCATGTTTTTTTTTTGCAATATTAATAGAATATTATTGTTAATATTACTATATAGTGCCCTGAAATTAATAATTAATTGTAATTTTATTTATAATGAAGTGAAAGTTATTAGTCATTCTCAGCGCATAAGTAAATTCACACAATGCGATATAAATGTATACCACATAATGCTCCCTAGTGGTGCTACCTACATGCTGCCTAGCACTAGGTCGCTTGTAGGTGATTGAGACTTGACAGTTTAGAGTACTCTAATATTGGGCTCTACTATTTTTCTAATACTAGCATTCAAGAACGAATGCTTTTTTGGACATCGTAAGCTTATAAATGGACGGTCAGGAGTAGAGCGATAGTTTTTTTCAAATGGGCCCTTTCGTGTTGTCTGGGATTAGTTGTCTTCGTTAATTATTCTTAGTAGGTCGTTTATGATTGTTTGCTTAGGGTGTTTATATTGGTTATGTCTTGTGGTGCGTTTATGGCCGAGGTTAATCATTGCGTCTAATTTGGTGTACGCGAATTTGGCAGTCAGTGTAGTCAGTCCCCACACAGAAAATATCGACCATGCCCCACACAGAAAATATCGACCATGGTATGTCTTTTGAACATCCATGGTGGATGAATCGATCGTCCCGGGGACATCAATGGACATCCAGCACATAACCACAGAAAGTGTCAATCGGCACGAATTCTAGGTAATGTGCTCGGTCTTTGAACGTGCCAGTAGGTATATAATAGACGTATATCAAATATCTAACGGATGTCATCGATCGCGTGAAAACAGCTATCCATAAGACGTTCAACGAACATATATTTTATGACATTTAAACGTTCATATTATACTTTCAGCGGACGTGAAATGTATGTCCAATAAACATCTACGAGTATGTTCAAGGGATAACCATATTACATAGAATTGGTGCTGATTACTACTTACTGTGGGTGTTTAGTGAATGCATATAGATGTCCTCTGTATGTTTAGCTTTTCATCCAGATTAGACGTATAATTTAGAGACAATGACCAGCCACACTACGATCTGGCGTACGTATATACTGTGTCATGTGTACATATTTCGGCCGCATGGGGTGATGTTCATTCGAAATGCAACTGATATTCTACGGATATGGAGAACAACGTCCGCTATGCACATGTCCAGCTGATGCGCTAAACAGGCTACTATTCAATGTCGTTTTTCGGATGTCTGGTGTATGTCCACTCAACGATCTTGCGAGACATTCATTCAGAGTCCTGCCGCGGCCATCCAATAGACATTCCCATTACGTCCATTAGGTACGTTTCCGTGAAGACAAAGTTTGAAGATACATTAGATGTCCAGTTGACGTATTGACGGTGCAGCAATATAATGCGGTCCTCTGGAAGTTTAGTATTCGTTCACCTTATGGCCCTGAATGACGTTCATTTTTCATCATGCAAAAATGATGCAAGGGACGTTCACATTTTATTTATGAAATACATCTCCTTGTAGATGAATTTTGAACGTCTATTAGATGTCTCGTTAAAGTACTACAGATTCATCTAATCGAGGTATTCTACTTAATGGTCCGTGGACATCCATTTTATATCCATTCGTACCGATCAAGGTAGTACGTATTATGTATGTCTGATGGATGTCCCGTTTTTATCCACTGTGATGTGTCCAACTACAAGACTGCTATAGACGTTAAATAGAGATACATATATCGTCCACCGTGGATGTGGACGTTTTACGGACCAATGGACCATTCGTGGACGTCCAATGGACAGTACGTTCTGTGTGGGTCTTGTGTTGATGGGTTCAATGCCGGTTAGTTCGTAAAGTCGAGGGGATCCGGGTGTCGCAGTTTTGTCATTTTACGTAAGGTCGTTGTTTCAGCTGTCTATAGTATTTTAACAGTGCTTGGTCTGGTGTTAAGAAAGAGAGGGTGAGCGTATTCTAATAGTGGTCTGCAAATGGATTTATATATTTTTGTGATGTTATGAATGTTTAGTCCTAGATTTTTGTACGTCAGTCTCCTAAAATTCATTCTTCTAGAGATTATCTTTTTTTTAATCGTGTTTACATGCTCTTTCAACGTGAGATTACTGTCGAGAATTACTACGAGATATCTGGTGTTTGAACTCGGGGAAAGAGGGGAGTTTTGTACTGTAATTCTTTCTTCTGGATTATGCTGTTTGTTGTAAAATTGCATGTAAACCGATTTTTTTGGATTTATTATTAGTCTCCATTGGTTAAACCATATTTGTGTGTCGTCCGCCAGTTGTTGTAACCCGTGAAGAAAAATATTAGGGTTGCCCTAAGATAACTTAGGGCCCTATCGGGCTTTAATGTGGACACCATAAAAGGGAGTTCCATATCACTCCCAATTAAGGACCTACTAAGGAAACTGTAGGGTTTCATGCCGATATTTAATAGGGCTATATTAGGGCAATTAATTAAGAGCCCAGTCAGGCTTAATCATAACACCAAGTAAATGAATCAATAATAATTTCGCCACGTAAGTGCCTCATAAGGCAATTCTAGGTTGCCACGGCGAAGTTTAATAAGGACTTGATAGGGTAATCACTTAAGGGCCCAGTCAGGCTTAATCATAGCATCAAATAAACAAATCAATAATAATTTTGCCACCTAAGGGTCTCATACGGCAATTCTAGGTTTCCATGGTGAAGTTTAATAAGGCCTTGATAAGTTAATTACTTAATGATCCAGTCAGGTTTAACCATGGCATAAAGTAAACAAATCAATAATAAATTTTCCAGATGAGGATCTTATATGGCAATGCGAGGTTTCCATGGCAAAATTGGTGGACACCTATTCAACTAATGACCGTCAAAGTCAGCCAGGTGGTCACCGATTCTAATAGTGGCCGTCAGGTCAGTCAGACAGTCACGCAACTAGATACAAACGAACTATTTCGCGCAAACGATAAAACAAGCAATTTATTTGTGGAATATAATTATAGATGACAACAACGATACAATGTACCCTATTCGATATAACCAATTTCTGTAAAAAAATAAACGAATGTGCTTTTATCTTTACACATCAGACGCAATCATGTAAATCTATCAAGTTCTGACTATATTACATTAATTTTATTTCATATTTCATATTACAGTCATTCAAATAGACAAGAAAATTGCATATTCATATGATTTGAATGGCCAAGAGAGCTAAGGCGCAGCGCAACTACACCATCCGGAGGGTTCTGGGTTCGATTCCCGTCAATGTCAAAAAAAAATGTAATATGTTTTTTCAGTGATTAATATGTACCATCGGGTAGAGAAAGATGAAATATCTAATTAAAAGTGCAGCATTACTCAACTAAATAATAACAAATATATATTTTTAAATAAAATTTCTTTATTATTTTAGTAAGGACTTAATAGGGCAGCCTTAAAAGGTCCTCATTATTTTGCCTTTAAAGGCCCCGAAAAAAAAGCGTGACCATCATTTGCGAAACCCTATGAGGCTTCCACATAAGGCCCCTAAGAGAATTAGGGAATATTAATCGGGGCCTTGGAAGAACCCTGATAAGATTTCTTCACGGGAAGTTTTCATTTGCTCTTTTTCTGTCTTTTCCGTGAGCAATTAAAGCCGTATCGTCCGCAAATTGTACTATGTATTTGTCGTTTGCCACTGCTCTGTCTGTTAGTATGTCGTAGCAGAAAATATTAAATAGAAGAGGGGAGAGAGGTAAAATAATTTTAATTAACATTACAATGATGTTGCGTAAACTTATTCAAAATTATAACTCGGCCCGAGTTGGCATTGAATTCCATATACTATCATTATTACAATTAATTTATCATAATAATCACCAGTACCTTGGGATCGCGCAGAGTAATATGACGACCGTCGTATCTCTGCAATAGCACTCGTTTCGGTTAGCAAGGTGCGACTCACTCGTTACCAGAAGCATTGCACTCGCGATTGCATTTGCGATCAATCATTAGTTGTGAGTGGAGCATTGCATACGTAGCATCACTTGTTAAATCGCGGAAAATGTGTTTCCCAAAAGGCAACGAAGAGATAAAAGATGATCGCGCGGAAGGCGCCGTACCACCAACCCCCGTAAGTAAAATTATTGCTTACAAAACTGTGTATGGGACATTCCACCGGTTATCGACAGGGTCGCGACCCTAATATTTTAATTTTTTTTCCTTTTGAGATATTGTAGAGCAATGTAAAAAAACATTCTGGAATTTTTTTTATTTTTTAAAAAATTTGTGTTCTCTTAATAATCTAAAATTTGATTTTCTCAAGAAGTACGTCGACGATTTTTTTTCGTTTTTTACAGTAAATTCTGTGTTGAAAAACAAAATTTTTGAGCCTAGACCCAGAGTGGGGCAAGGCCTAGATTATCAGCTAACAATAATACGAATTTTTTAAAAATTTGAGAATATATCCCAAACTTGAATCTCTCTAAAAGTACGTCGATGATTTTTTTCAAAATTTTTGTAGTAAATTATCTGTCCAAAAACGAAACTTTTGAGACTAAAACGAAAATGGGGGACAGTCTAGAATAGCAACTAAAAATAAAAAATGTTGTCGGAAGAATTTTAGGTGATATTGTTTATTTATTTTTAGAGGGAATGGACTCGAAATCGGACTCGGATTCCACCTGAAATTCGACAGCTCAGAATGCCGAATCCCGAAACTGTAGAACGGATTCGACGCGAGATGCAGCAGTACAGAAATCGGAATGGAAATCGGATTTAATGCACGTAAGTACAAAGTAATATTCAATTCAGAAAAAAATGTGAGGCGTTCCATAGCGGTTCGGTAAAAAAAAAAATAAAAAATAAAAGAAAAATCTAATAATTTTTCTAAAAATGTGATTCTACTATTTCAACAGATACACCAAATTCCACATTTAAAAAAAATGGTAGGTTGTACTTTCCAATAATTTATAATTTAAATTAAAACATTAATATTTAGAAAATTGTTTACTCTATGTAAACATTTTTTATAAAGCTTGGAATTGAAATTTTTACGTTGCTTCCCCGTTAATTTATAGCTTTCCTGAAAATTTTGTTTTTCTTATTTTTTATTATTATGTTTAGCTTCCCCGTAAGAATAAAGAATGCAGGTTCCAGTATAAGAAAATACAGGTTTATACTATAATATTGAGTCTCATAATAGGAGATCAGTGTGTGGATTTTTTATTTTTGGGCACAATTTGAAGGTTTTTGGTGTACCAAGTAAATAAAAAAAATTGAAACTTGGTCAAAATTTTAAAAAATTTGAAAATAAAAGAGAATTTACAAATTTAAAAATAATTTCAAAAAAATTACAAATTAAAAAAAATATTCAAAATTTCAAACAATTAAAAATAAATTTCAAATAAAAATCATAATTATAAAAACATTTATAATTTTGGAAACTACAATTTGTTTTAAAATAAAATTGAATTTGAATTGAAAATCGATTTTTTAAATTTTTGGTCATAGATTGAATGGATTTGGTGGGACAATTTAAAAAAAATTAACAATTGTTCAAAATTTAAAAAAACTTAAAAATAAAAAAAAAAATTATATTTTGAATAATGGCAAAATTTAAAAAAAATTCAAAATAAAAAAAAATTCAAAATTTCATAAGATTTCAATTTTTTAATTCATTTTACATTTGGCGTATCAGCTGGAATTATAGAATCGGATTGTTAGAAAAATTGTCAGAATTTTTTTTTTCTGTCCGAACTGATATGGAATTTATACACTGAGAAATAAAAAATGTATTAGTTTGAACGAGGGGTTACGTCGATTTAGTTTCTTCAAACATTTATTTTACTCAGTGTATTAAACAAACTCTTCGGTTGATCCTCAATTAATTAAATATTTAATATTTACAAATTTCATTTAATTTCGTTTTTGTTTCATTTTTTTCAGAGCTGAGCTGGACATCGGATGGGACTGGCACAAATGCACTCGTCCCCAGTTTTAGTAGTAATAGTAGTAAAATTGATTTATTGACACTTTACACTTATTTAAAAATACTAGGGTTAAGCGGACTCGTGCGCTTAAGCGCCCGAGTCTCTTTATACAAGTTTTGACATTTGACATAAACAAAAAAAAATGAATGCATGATATTGGTCCCGATCGCAGTGTAACTGACTGACGACACCTCCGACCAATGACAGCACGAATAAAACGATGACAATGACGGCGATACTTTCGGGATATCTCGAGCCACCAACTTTTTAAAAGAGGATATATATACTGTGACGTGCCCCTCGTGGAAGTATTTCGGCGACTTCACGAGGAGCGCCGACCAAATATAACGACGCCCAGAATTTTACGCACTTTTATTCTCTCCGCACTTTCCACACTATTTACTTGTTTTTGCTGGGCGCCAGGCTCTCTATTATTTTCCCGAAAGCCAGGGAAACTTACTATTCTTCTTTAGTTCCTCACCGGTTGACCGGCTAGCTGGAAAGGGGTGCAGTTTGAGGCAATTGCAAAATTAATTAAACGAACGCAAGCTCTATTTTCCACAAATAACAAAACAATAATTTATTCAACAATAATAAGGGAATTATCACGCAACACATTTAATACAAAAGTGACTCGAGTCTGAACAATCTCCGCGGTTATTACGCACGCGACGCTTCGATTTTTCAATAAACTATTTTTCTATATTCGGGGAAGCCGACAGAACAGAGGATGATTCTACAGACGCGGATAATACAAATAGTGCACCACGTGCGCCTACCTTTTCCTTCGCGTCTGGCCTCGATCCTCGCTGCGATGCCGGTCCTCTCGAGTCTCTGCTTCTCACGAAAATTCTAGCGAGGCGGCTTCCACGCGGACAATTATTCTTTCGATCACTACTCCTACCGTCGGCACGCGCACGGTTCGCTAATACTCGCGGAAACACGTTGCAACACGCTCGACGGGGTAACAAGATCTATTGAAGATGCGCGAGTACTGCTCGAGCGCGATCTTCTTTCTATTCTTTCCCTTGCAAATCTCTTACCGGGGTCACTCGTGGGACGCTCCCGGGCTAATTTGAGTTATTCACTCCCAAAAGCTAACTTAAAACTCTTCCGGGGTCTCTCGTGGGACGCTCCCGGGCTAACTTGAGGTACTCACTCTCAAAAGCTAACTCGAATCTTTCACCGGGGTCTCTCGTGGGACGCTCCCGGGCTAACTGAAATCTTTTCGGTAATTATCGCACGCAATGCCGGGTTACGCGTGCCTCGGACGTCCGGGGTGGGGGTCACGGCCTGCCATCGATCGACTTCGTCGATCGTCGCGTTGTTCCGCTGTCTCTCTCCTTCCATCCTCTGACGTCCGCGAGCGTCTTCCCGGCTCTTTGCTCTAATTCCGAGAATCCTGTAATATAATAATCACGGCAGTCACACGTTCGAATAACGCTACGAGTTTACCACGACGAGGAACGATTCGGTTGCTACGCTGGCTTTCGTGAGGCCTCGGTGCACGAGCACCCTAGGCCCAGCGCGTTGATGCGAGCGTGTACTAACGCCTCGTCACAATATATATATATATATATATATATATATATATATATATTTTTTTTTTAAGGCATAAACATTGTCAAAGGGCCATCGACCGGAGTCCTTCAGCCCCCAGTTTTATTTAAGTAATCCTTGTATTTTTTTCATACCGTTTAATTCTGGAAAGAAAATAAAAAACATTCTACGAATTGAAAATGTGTTACGAATCTTATTTCGTGATTTTAATTTTTTGTGATCTCACAAGATCTCAACATAACCGGAATAAAAGTATATTTTTAGAAAATTAATTAAAAACGATGAAATGAGAATAATTTTCGAAAATTCAAAATCTCGAAACTGAAGAAATAAATTTGACTGTTCAACAAATCTCCCGACTACAATATGTGCACCACGATTGTTTAACTATTTTCTTATTTAGCCGATTTGTTTATTAACTAAATTTTTTTTCAGTCTTGGGATTTTGAATTTTCGTTAAATTATTTTATACATATTTTTACAAAATAGAAACGCTTAGGTACTCACATCGTTCGTCCATCGGCTGATGTTCCGCTCTTTTGATATACGAGCCCGTCTTTAGTTCTATCGACTAAAGGTAAATGCCTTAGTCGTTCACGTGTTCGATCAGGCATTTTAATAGTCGATCATAACCACTCGAAACACTCAAAAATCCAAACACTAAACTCACAAAACTTTAAACACACAAAAATATCGATTAACGAAATTCAATGAGAACACGACAAAACGACAAAACGACAAAATGACAAAACGACAAAACTGAATTTGTTGAGGTGCGCGTTTGACTTTGGTTATTTCCGATATGACTGTCAAGTGATAGTCGTGCGCATTTTGTCTCGTCAGTTTCACTTTATAACTGGTGTGATAAAAAGTAAGAGTAATAACAACTCGTTACTCTACGCAAACTCATCAAGAACTGAGGGCGATTATTAAAGATAACTGAAAAAATCCATTTACATTATTATCTAGCTATCGTTTATCGGAAAAAAAACTTTGAAATATGGCCTAAATTTGATTATGTTAATTGTTGTTAAACATTGATTTGAAAATGTTTATTTTTCAGATTTATTTTTGTCGAAATTTTTGAGTTATAAATAATTACAGCTATCTAAAAAACGGTGTAATCTAAAAATCCAAAGAAAAATTCTCAAAAATACTATGATGGGTAACAACACGTTTGAACCATAGCCCGGAGTGGACCGAGACGTACTGTTATTTTTTTTCCTTTTTATAACATTATTCAAATAATTTTGAAACGTTGAATAGACAACGCTTCGATTTAAAAATCTCAAAAATACTGTCATGACACTCTAATACATATCAACTTTTGCGAGGGCCCTAATTAAAGCCAAGGAACACTGTTACTTGCAGAAAAATATTAGTATTTTTGCTATGGATGCTTGAGACACACCGAGCTAAGAAAAAATGCAGTGTTTTTTGATTGCGATGAAACCCAAGACCATGAAAACTGAAAATTAATTATTTTTCCCAATCCCAGCAATCTTATCTGATACTTTCCAGCATTGTCAATTGGCTTAGTGCTCGTATTTGCATCTGAGCAACATACTTTTACCAGAATATTCGATACTTCTAGATTTTCGACGTTTCTCATGAATATTTTGCTTCAAATAGCATTTTAATAAAAAAATCTAGTACTCGGTTAATACATGAGATATCAACTTTTGCGAGGGCCCTAATTAAAGCCAAGGAACACTGTTACTTGGAGAAAAATATTAGTATTTTTGCTATGGATGCTTGAGATACACCGAGCTAAGAAAAAATGCAGTGTTTTTTGATTGCGATGAAACCCAAGACCATGAAAACTGAAAATTAATTATTTTTCCCAATCCCAGCAATCTTATCTGATACTTTCCAGCATTGTCAATTGGCTTAGTGCTCGTATTTGCATCTGAGCAACATACTTTTACCAGAATATTCGATACTTCTAGATTTTCGACGTTTCTCATGAATATTTTGCTTCAAATAGCATTTTAATAAAAAAATCTAGAACTCGGTTAATACATGAGATATCAACTTTTGCGAGGGCCCTAATTAAAGCCAAGGAACACTGTTACTTGGAGAAAAATATTAGTATTTTTGCTATGGATGCTTGAGATACACTGAGCTAAGAAAAAATGCAGTGTTTTTTGATTGCGATGAAACCCAAGACCATGAAAACTGAAAATTAATTATTTTTCCCAATCCCAGCAATCTTATCTGATACTTTCCAGCATTGTCAATTGGCTTAGTGCTTGTATTTGCATCTGAGCAACATACTTTTACCAGAATATTCGGTACTTCTAGATTTTCGACGTTTCTCATGAATATTTTGCTTCAAATAGCAGTTTAATAAAAAAAATCTAGAACTCGGTTAATACATGAGATATCAACTTTTGCTAGGGCCCCAATTAAAGCCAAGGAACACTGTTACTTGGAGAAAAATATTAGTATTTTTGATATGGATGCTTCAGACACACCGTCCTAAGAAAAAATGCAGTGTTTTTTGATTGCGATGAAACCCAAGACCATGAAAACTGAAAATTAATTATTTTTCCCAATCCCAGCAATCTTATCTGATACTTTCCAGCATTGTCAATTGGCTTAGTACTCGTATTTGCATCTGAGCAACATACTTTTACCAGAATATTCGGTACTTCTAGATTTTCGACGTTTCTCATGAATATTTTGCTTCAAATAGCAGTTTAATAAAAAAAATCTAGAACTCGGTTAATACATGAGATATCAACTTTTGCTAGGGCCCCAATTAAAGCCAAGGAACACTGTTACTTGGAGAAAAATATTAGTATTTTTGATATGGATGCTTCAGACACACCGTCCTAAGAAAAAATGCAGTGTTTTTTGATTGCAATGAAACCCAAGTCCATGAAAACTGAAAATTAATTATTTTTCCCAATCCCAGCAATCTTATCTGATACTTACCAGCATTATCAATTGGCTTAGTGCTCGTATTTGCATCTGAACAACATACTTTTACCAGAATATTCGATACTTCTAGATTTTCGACGTTTTTCATGAAAATTTTGCTGCAAATAGCAGTTTAATAAAAAAATCTAGAACTCGGTTAATACATGAGATATCAACGTTTGCGAGGGCCCTAATTAAAGCCAAGGAACACTGTTACTTGGAGAAAAATATTAGTATTTTTGCTATGGATGCTTGAGACACACCGAGCTAAGAAAAAATGCAGTATTTTTTATTGCGATGAAAGCCAAGACCATGAAAACTGAAAATTAATTATTTTTCCCAATCCCAGCAATCTTATCTGATACTTACCAGCATTGTCAATTGGCTTAGTGCTCGTATTTGCATCTGAGCAACATACTTTTACCAGAATATTCGATACTTCTAGATTTTCGACGTTTCTCATGAATATTTTGCTTCAAATAGCATTTTAATAAAAAAATCTAGAACTCGGTTAATACATGAGATATCAACTTTTGCGAGGGCCCTAATTAAAGTCAAGGAACACTGTTACTTGGAGAAAAATATTAGTATTTTTGCTATGGATGCTTGAGATACACCGAGCTAAGAAAAAATGCAGTGTTTTTTGATTGCGATGAAACCCAAGACCATGAAAACTGAAAATTAATTATTTTTCCCAATCGCAGCAATCTTATCTGATACTTTCCAGCATTGTCAATTGGCTTAGTGCTCGTATTTGCATCTGAGCAACATACTTTTATCAGAATATTCGATCCTTCTAGATTTTCGACGTTTTTCATGAAAATTTTGCTTCAAATAGCAGTTTAATAAAAAAAAATCTAGAACTCGGTTAATACATGAGATATCAACTTTTGCGAGGGCCCTAATTAAAGCTAAGGAACACTGTTACTTGGAGAAAAATATTAGTATTTTTGCTATGGATGCTTGAGACACACTGAGCTAAGAAAAAATGCAGTGTTTTTTGATTGCGATGAAACCCAAGACCATGAAAACTGAAAATTAATTATTTTTCCCAATCCCAGCAATCTTATCTGATACTTTCCAGCATTGTCAATTGGCTTAGTGCTTGTATTTGCATCTGAGCAACATACTTTTATCAGAATATTCGATCCTTCTAGATTTTCGACGTTTTTCATGAAAATTTTGCTTCAAATAGCAGTTTAATAAAAAAAAATCTAGAACTCGGTTAATACATGAGATATCAACTTTAGCGAGGGCCCCAATTAAAGCCAAGGAACACTGTTACTTGGAGAAAAATATTAGTATTTTTGATATGGATGCTTCAGACACACCGTCCTAAGAAAAAATGCAGTGTTTTTTGATTGCAATGAAACCCAAGTCCATGAAAACTGAAAATTGATTATTTTTCCCAATCCCAGCCATCTTATCTGATACTTACCAGCATTATCAATTGGCTTAGTGCTCGTATTTGCATCTGAACAACATACTTTTACCAGAATATTCGATACTTCTAGATTTTCGACGTTTTTCATGAAAATTTTGCTGCAAATAGCAGTTTAATAAAAAATCTAGAACTCGGTTAATACATGAGATATCAACTTTTGCGAGGGTCCTAATTAAAGCTAAGGAACACTACGGAGACGTCGACCTGGACAACGAATACTATGGAGACATTCACCTGGACACCGAAAATTATGGAGCGATTGATTTGAACACTGAAAACTGTGGCATGATCGACCTAGTCACTGAAAACTATGAAGCAATCAACCTGAATTCTGATAACTATGGAGCGATCAATATGGACACTGAAAACTATGAAGAGATCAACCTGAATTTTGATAACTATGGAGCAATCAATATGGACACTGAAAACTATGAAGAGAACGACCTGGACACTGAAAACTATGGAGGAATTGAACTGGACACTGAAAACTATGAAGAGATCGACCTGGAGACTTTAAGATATGGAAGATCGACCTGGACAAATAAAAAGATGAAGCGGTCGATCTGGACACTGAAAACTATGGAGCGATCGACCTGGACACTGAAAAATATTAAGCGGTCGATCTGGACACTGAAAAATATGAAGCGGTTCACCTGGGCCACGTAAACTATCATAAGTCAATCGGTATGAAGCGATTAATAATAATAATAATTGGACGAGAGGACTGATACAGAACCTGAGGCCTATTACGTCCCGACGTACCCTTACCCCAAAAATAGTTAACCCTCCGAACATCACTGTATGCCCGAAAACAGGACCTTCAGTCGGTGGTCGACAAGAAGGAAAATTCTGTAAAGGGGCCCTGCAGTCGATGGTCGGTAAGCAGGGAAACTCAGAGAAAGCCATAGCATAGTAGGGGTGTGAGGCCCTCCGCTAGTCCGCAAACTAGGGGAAGCTCCACGCAAGCCCAAGGAAGTTAGAGATGGTGACCTTCGACCAATCAGAGTCAAGAAGCTCATCCTCTCTTACCCCTAAAAACTTACTCTCTAGCTTTAAGACTAAGGAAATCATTCTAAAAAGTGGGAGACGGCAGTTTTTCCGGCCAATTAGAGTCTAAAGAAACTGCCCTCTCCTAATCCTGGGTAACACTAGAAGCCCTAGGCAATAGTATATAAGGGCGCAATTTTTGTATTTTAGCCAGTTCTTATTTTTCAAATTTTCAACCAACTACTCTTGAAGAAGTTTGTGTAACACAATAAAATAAAAGTGTGGTAAGCCAATATTCTGGACTTAAAGAATTCTTTGAATTCTTCATTCCTTGAATTGACTAGAGTTTTGCGCGGACCACCGCGATTTCTCTAAGTCCTTTCAAAAATCTTCATTACTTAGAGATTTGCGCGGACCACCGCGATCTCTCTAAGTCCAACACTGACTACAATACTTGGAGTTTTGCGCGGACTACCGCGATCACTCTAAGTCCTGTACATCACACCACACTTAGAGTTCTGCGCGGACAACCGCGAGTTCTCACTACACAAAAACTGGGTTTTGCGCGGACCACCGCGATTTCTCATCAAGTCTTAATAAACTGATGAGTACGGAGTTTTGCGCGGACCACCGCGAATTCTCCAAACTCAAAGGTTTGTAAACTCATACACACACATATTCAAGTTCTAACAAACTCTCAAATTCTAACTTTTTTTTAAATGGGTAAATCTCGTTCCGGTGGTAGGAAAAATTACCTACGAAAACTAAATTCGGAATTGAACGGTTATTCGAGAAACCATTCACACGGGTATCTAACTAATGACTATCTGAACTCACTTAACATCAACTCAACCCCTTGCACCTCATATAAACTCATCAAAATCGACTATACTGTTCAATTCTTCAAATCAAAATATATACCAATAACCGATCCTCGATTTAATTTCTATAGTAAAAAGGAATTTCCAAAACCAGCTCTGTAATAAAATCCAACCGTTTTTAGCCCAGATCCCAGACCAATTACCCATAGCTAAGGTCAAAAACAGGGCAAATTCAAAAGTTACTCCAGACGTAACAGGCCGTGGATCGGAAGGAAGTTTCGGGAAGTAAACTTTACGTTACCCAGCTCCTGACCGGACACGGCTACTTTCGAAGGTACCTTCGACACGAACGAGACGACGCAGAATACACCTTTTTCATGTGTGACCGCTGGACAGGACTGCGACTGGAACTCGAGACATTCGTTGGTGGCATCGTCCCGGACAACATCGTTCAAGTGATGTCCACTCAACAGAATGGTGGCAACTAGTTGCCATATATACAAAAACGAAAAAACGTACATGGCTGCCTCGCCTAACCGAGCATTCGGACTGGCGTGACACGACAGGTTACAGACAACAAGACGAATGGACGAACGCGGATAGAACCCCCAGCCATAAGTAATATCAAAATAGTTCCTGGTCTGCGGGAGGACATCAAGGAGAGGGCGGTTTAGTGGGTAGGCCAATTTTTTTTTTTTTGGGAGTCCCACATACCCCCTCTCTCTCAAAGCGGGGGATATCCGTAAAAAGGATTCCGCAACTTCTTGAATAAAAAAAAAAGTAAAAAAAAAAATAACCGCCAGTAAGCCGGTCATTCTGGGGTCGGCTCCGTCTACCTTAGGTCAGACGTTTCTAGACGGCCTTTTGACTGCTTACCTCCGGGTTGGAGGAGCAGTCAGGCAGCCTGATTTTTCTTAGCCCGCGCGTGCTGTAGGTGAGTCGGAACCCTGCATGATCGGTCAGGCATTTTTTATATTAAATGAAAAATGATAATAATAATAATAATAATAATAATAATAATAATAATGGTTGGCCGTCGTTTGTCACGAACATTAAGATCATCCCCGCCTGTCGGCAGAAAGCCGACTCACTTGCGGGTCGAATGCAGAAGGCGGTCATTCTGGGTTCGCTCCGTCTACTTAGGTCACACGATTCTGGACTGACCTGACTGCTTACCTCCGGGTTGGAGGAGCAGTCAGGCAGAATGATTTTTATTAACCCGCCCGTCCTGTAGGTGAGTCGGAGCCCTACGGGGCCGGTCGGGCATTTTACGGTAAAAAAAAGATACATAATAATAATAATAATAATAATAATAATAATTCATAATAATATCAACATAATAATACCAAAATTGTAATTTTTAACGATTCGCTATTTCGAACGTTCGCTATTTTCAGCATTCGCCATTTTCGCATTCGCAATTTTCAGCATTCGCTATTTTCGTATTCGCTATTTTTGCATTCGCTATTTTTGCATTCGCTATTTTTGTATTCGCTATGTTTGCATTCGCTATTTTTGCATTCGCTATTTTCGCATTCGGTATTTTTGTATTCGCTATTTTTATCGTTCGCGTTTTGACGAATAGTTTTTATGATCTTTCGCCTTAAGAAATTAGAGATTATTTTCCTTCTGAATAAACACAATTCTATAATAATAAGATTAAAATAATATTCTATCGAATTCCGTTGATTCGCTATTTTGCCATTCGCTATATCAGCCATGCGCATATTTCTTTTCGATATAAATTTACTTAAACATATTAAAATTCTTAATAACCTATATCAAAGTCTGTTATAGAATTAGACTTTCTATATTTCATCATTCGCTAATTTGAAGTTTCGGAATTTCAGTAGTTGTGAATTTTATCATTCGCTATTTTGAGCCCCACCCAGAAAAAAATTAATTATGATTGAAAAAAAAAGGTTTCTCTCGGGTGTTAACCGAAACTTTTCAGAACCATGTCGGGAAACTGACTTTTTCGCAAGCGGCATGTTATGAAAAGTGCACTTTTCTGGACGGTGGACTGGGTAAAGGATCATTTGTGTGTTTTTGTTTAATTATTCAGAAACCCGGCGGCAAGCGAAAGATGCTCGCCAGAAGCTATGATCAGCTTCATGAAACGGATTCGTCGTAAGCTTTGACCTGTGCTACCGGGTACCCTAGCGGAGCTTGGGCAACAGACCCGAGTAGAAATTTCATCAGGCATGCCTGCTGTCACACGACGTCCAGATCAGTTTTAGCTACGATAACCTTATTTGGGGCCGCCGTAAATTCATCTACTCAGGTCTATGTAAGGCTGAGGTATGGCATTCGTTCTTAATAATGCCGTCTTTCCACCGGATCAGGCTGAGGTCAGGCTAGATATGGTATCCTTATTTAGGGGTCGTCGTAAGTTCACCTGATCAGGTCCATGTAAGGCCGAGGTATGGCATTCTACTTTAAAAATGCCGTCTTTCCACCGGATCAGGCCCATGTCAGGCTTTACATACGGTAACCTCATATAGATATGCCATTCATCGACCTTATCCGTTTCGCATAAGGTCTTCCTGTGGCATTTGGACCAAGATTTTGTCCAATTTACCTTTACTTTCCCTGGTCAGATCCGCATACGGTCTTCGCATGGCATAGTTTTTTTTAAATATGCCGTAAATTTACACTATCAGGTTCGTGTAAGGCATTCGTTAAAAACATTAAAAAATTATTGTTATGCAAAATCAATCAATCCAGCACCTTGCGTGTGCTGGATTTTTTCACATCTTTATCCCATCGAAAAGTATTCGAAATTTTCGCTGAAACTCACGTTTTACGGGAGTATACCGCTAGAATTACTTTGAAATCTATCCAGGTACTGACCGTCAAACGCCAGTACCTGGGGCGACCGCCCTATCATGTTTGAATTTTGAATATTTCGGTCGCAGTCACGATAAATGGCTGTACAGTCTTAACGTGTTTTCATTTTAAGTATACTACAAATAGACAATAAATATATAAACTTTCTAAGATGTCAATGGCCGAGTGGGCTAAGGCGCAGAACTGTCGCCCAGAGGATCAAGGTTCGATTCCCACCAACGGCAAATCAATTTACATGTGTTTTTCTCGAATATCCAATAGAAAGTGCAAAATAAATCGAATTCGATGAGTGCAGATAATTATTTTGTAATTTATTTGCCATTTTTATAAGTAGGGGCTTAGTAGGTCAGCCTCTATCTGGCCCTTATCTGGAAAACTTAATCTGGCCCTGATCATGCGCTGCGTTACTTTCTTGCAAGGCCCATATAAGGTTGCCAGGCAGGGGCCTTAGATTTAAATTCGTCTACCACGCTAGGGCCTGATATTCCCCGTAGCTCGGGGAACGGTCTATTTTGCCGTCTTCTGTAGTCCGTTTCTTTCCCCAATGGACGTATCCGTTTTCGGTCCGTTTCGTGGTCCGTCAACTTGCTAGGATTCAGCCAAGTATTTACTCGCCAATCGTTGATTTGCTAATATGAGACCAATGGTTGGCTGACAAATTACGATCCAGATATCCGGATTACAAAAATAAAATCCCTTTATTGAATTAGCTGCTGCAGTAGCGCGCAATGCTACAGGGTGACACAAAGCACCGTATACATTGTGACGGCCTCTTTGAAGTATTTCGGTGGACTCGTTAAGAGCCACCCGTCCAAATATTTGACGCCCTGTAACCAATCACTACAACTCTTCCGTACGCTATAAAGTCCGATGGGCGTCAGACTATCTATCTCCCCGATAGTCAAGGTATCACTTTCCTTGTCCTTGACCTGGTCTTTGCTGCCGACTAGCTGTGGAAGGGGTGCAGTTCGGGGCTTGGTGCAAAAAGAAATAACGAAAACGCGACTCTCCAATTAAATTGAGAACAGGCAATACTATTTATTAGTAAACTTAATAATGAAAAATCAATGAGCAATACTCATTTATAAACTCAAACAATAATTTGGCTCGAGCCTGACAGTCTCGCGAGGTTTTGACTTTTACGTTATTAACTATGCGGCGTCGCCAGGATTGCGAGCAACAGTCGAGAGATCGGGGCGACGTGCAAGTAATTTAAGCGCCGTTCACGGCTGAAAAACTGAAACAGTGCACCATGTGCGCCTACCTGTTCGGCTATCGTCTCGTGTGGTCGCTTAGCTGCTTCGTGCAGTCTTCGGGTGCCTCATGTCCGGTCTCTCTGGGGCTATCCTCCGATATTCGTTCGTCTTTCATACACAAAAATCTAATCTACTACACTGTAAAAAAATTTTCGCGTTTTTCCTATACAAACGTGTATGAATTTTGTAAAACTTGGTATAGGAAATCGGAATTAATATGTTTGCATAGTAAATTTAATACAGATATATGAATTTTGATAATCCGGAGATTGGAAATTACAACACATGATTATTAAATCATCATTTACTAAATGAGTATATGAAAATCAATATGCATTTTCGGAATTTTCGAATCCGATTTGAAATTTAATATACATTGTTTCGTTAAATGTAAAATCAAAGTTACTCAAACTACAGTTACTGGTATTGAAAGATACCAAGTAAAGTATTTGCAATTTTGTCTATATGGGTATATTACTTGATGAAAAATGTTTGCGATTTTGCTACACAAAATTGTGAGGAATTTACAAAACTCGTTATACGAAATAAACATTAATATAGTTGCATAGTAAATTTAGTATGCGTGTATGGATTGTACCAAATCGGTGATATAAAATTACAACTCATGATTACTAAATCAATCATAACTAAATTAGTACATGAAAATCAACATGAATTTTTGAAATTTTAGTGACTGATTTGAAATTTAATACATATTTTCCAATAACAACAAAAAAAACCCGCACTAGATCGCTAACACTTACCACTTAGCATCGACTTCTGATAAGTTACTCGAGATTTTTAAAAAGATTCCGTTCATCCAAAAATTATGTTCACTTGGAAATATTTCCAACCCACTTTGCGCTCTGATTGCAATCAATTGAATATTTTGTTATGTCAATTATGAGTATGCTTGAGAGAATAATAGTTGTACAACTCTTATGTCATTTAGATATCCAAAATTATTAAGTCGTTGATAGCGTAGTCGGTAGCGTGCGTGCGTGGTTAGATACTTAGGTAGGTAGGTCGTAGGTTCAAACCCCAGTGTAAGCGAAACATGTTCTGTGGCGAAAACCAATATTCAACAATTCCTGATGACATAATTTGTGTGAAAAAATAATGTCCGACTAATATTTATATTTTTTTAAATTGTTTTTATGTCCATTGTAAATTTCCAACACATGTGTGCTTGAATTTTCACATACCGCTTATATGAAAATTCTACATTAAGGTTTATGAAATTTAATGCACAAGGAAGATTTTTTTTACAGTGCTCGTATCCCATTTATGGATATTGTCAAATTTACATTAAATCTTAATAACGTTGAATTTTAATATTCGTCTAAATGTTATGACTTTTCATATACACATGTATAGAAATATTACAGTTCAATATTTCCGATTTTGAAATACCATACCTCAAAATTAAATGACGTATTTAAAATTTCATATGCGGTATCTGCAAAAAAACTTCCAACCCTTTTGTATTAATTTTAACACAGATTTTTTTTTCAGTGTACTGACTTTCCCTAAACATAACCGCGAGTGACGCTCGAACGTTAGCATGCACTCGATACCTTCGCGACGCTCCGCATGCTTCTCCCGCGATATATTACTCGTCGTATGGTCTCGCTCTAACGCGTCTACTCCTGCCTTCGATCGTGGATCGACTAATTGTTCGGGTAGTCGCGTGTCGCTTGGGGGGTTACGCTCTTCGGATTTCCGGAGTGGGAGTCGCGGACTCGTATCGACTAGCTTCGTCGATCCTCGCTTTCCTTCGTTGTCTCTCTCCTCCTTCCGTCTCGCTCTCCGCGCCGGGGAACTCTCGACACCTCGAGTGATTCCGGGAATTCTCTGTAACTGTTACGGCTTGCCGTCACCTGCCCGAAAGGGGTAACGGACATGTGTCCGAAAAGCGATTGCTTCTTACCACGAAGCCCTCCATACGTCCAGTCGTTTCCAAGCGATTCACTCTCCTGAAACTTGCACCGACCAATCATGATACAGCATTCCGTTAGATCAAGATAATTTGAAAGAATGCTCGATCTGTGATTGACCGGCACAAGTTTCAGGAGAGTGAAACGCTTGGAAACGACTGGACGTATGGAGAGCTTCTTGGTAAGAAGCAATCGCTTTTCGGACACCTGTCCGTTACCCGCCCGAAAGTCGAACCCGTCCTCCGAAAATTCGCGCGAAAAATTCGAGTGTCACTAGGACCCTCCGGGCGAAATCTCAGAACACGAAAAGATCACAATCCACCGAGCCTAGCGATACGACGGACCGTCGAATAGATTGCAAACGAGTCTAATGTTATAGGCACCGCGATGTTGATCGGTACGATGGACACTCCACCGTCAGAAACACAGATCTAATGGTCAGTTGGCCGGTACGCAAAGCACACAAAAGGTAAATCCACCGAAATACACATACGTCTAAATTAGTTTTCATGACCGCCGAGGGATGACGCTACCGGCTGTAGGACGAGGAAGATTAAATACTATCAGCAAGACGCCTACGCGTGGCACAACTCGCAGTTTTTAACAATGATACAACAATTATATAACAATTTGTTCTGTGACAAATTTAGATTTATATTGTCAATAAAATGTTTTTTTTCACGTCTTATAAATTATTGTAGTCTAGACGTTTTGGTCTTCTTTTAGTTTAGTTTTAAGATTTTAATGAATGTAATTTCCCCTTTTCCTTAGTTCTTATATGAAGGACTTTCGATATTTGTAAATACAAATGCATAAAGAAAATAAATTTTAAAAAAATGTTATATTTTACAACATATTTTATTATTATTTATAGGTAACGTGAATATTTCACTGTAAATCAGAGCTGGGCAGTATTTAAAATACATCATGTATTTTGAGTATTTAAAATACAAAAATACTTCTCAAGTATTTTAAGTACTTTTTGTGTCATAAAATACAAAATTCTTTTTTGTTTTTGCTTCCTCAGACTTTGGACGTGATTTTATGTTAATATCAGAATGAAAGAATGAAAACGAACAGCAAAATATCATAAAAGCGAAAATGTATTTTAATGAACAAACAAAAAAACATGTATGAAGTGTGTTATACAACATTGAACAATGATTACCACTCCCAATATATTTGCAATGCCTTAGAATTGAAGTTAAGAGGTTGTTTAAAAAGTATTTTGAGAATTACTTAAAAATGTATTTTAAGTACCAAAGTATTTCAAGTCCAAAAGTATTTTGTATTTTAAAATACTTGAAGTATTTTGTATTTTGAGTATTGTCATGTATTTAGCCCAGCTCTGCGGTAAATAGGAAAATAAACCACACATGGATATGAAGAGAGAAGTTTATTGTTATCAATACAATAATAAAATAAAATAATTTTACATTTACGAGTTTCTTCCTCATAAAATGCGGCTACGTGTCAGTCTCGCTAGTTACAACAGTCGATTTGCATTCATCGTCACTTCTTCCTGGGATGTACACCTTGGATAATTTCGTAACGGCTGCCCGACACAATGGACAGCAGAGAGTGCGCATGTTTCTCCTCGCTTCCCGTTTTAGAATTGCTGCACATCTTTTGCACGTGATTACGTGCATGCACGGTATGCAGATGCATTCAATCTGCTTGATTTTACAGATGAGGCAGACCCAGTCGTACGGTGCTCCTCTATCGGTACCTATGATTTTACAGCATCCGATAAGTACGGTTCTCTATAACGACAAAAAATCGTTGAGGAAGCCATAAATTCGTATCTGCATAATACAAAGTAATGAGGCATTCCATCCCAATTCGACCTGGGTCTGACCCTCGACCTCCTTGATTTGGCTCGTAATTTTTTGTAAGATTATTTAGACCCTCAAGTGCACCAGATTTTATTTTTTTATTTTCACTATGCAAATTTTTTTTTAAATATTTTTTTAAAGTGACATATCGAACACACTAATTTAAAAATTTGAAAAAATTCTGAAAAATACTTTGTTGAATATCAACATTTTCTAGCTTATAGCCAAAGTGGGCAAAATTTTTCTTCTTATAATTTTTAAGCTTTTTTTATTTAAAAAAATTATGAAACAATAGAAAAAAAAAATTAACCTACTACAAGTGATTGGTCAAGCGTACAATTTCATATACAGAAATGTTTAACAAGTCGTCCATAGTAGTTTGATTTTGTTTTTCCATTTTTTTAAAATTTTTTAAATCAAAAAAGTTAAAAAACAATGTGAAGAAAAATCTCCCACACTTTGGCTCTAAGCTAGAAAATTTTGAGATTCATTAAAGTATTTTTCAGAATTTTTTCAGATTTTTAAATTATGGCATGCTGGTGCTAGAATGTGGCATGTATGGTGCTGGAATAGTCTTAGTTCAGAAAAAATTTCAGAACAAATTCCTAAAAATCTGGAAAAATTCTAAAAAATCCGAGTTCACACAAGTAAACGTTTGACCAATCGCTTGTAATAGATTAATTTTTTTTCTATTTTTTCATAATTTTTAAAAATAAAAAAGCTTAAAAACTATAAGAAGAAATATTTTGCCCACTTTGGCTATAAACTAGAAAATTTTGATATTCAACAAAGTATTTTTCAGAATTTTTTCAGATTTTTAATTTAGGGTATTCGATATGTCACTTTACAAATATATTTTAAAAAATTTGCATAGAATAAAAAAAATACATAAAATCTGGTGCATTTGAGGGTCTAACCAATCCTACAAAAAATTACGAGCCAAATCAAGGAGGTCGAGGGTCATTCCCAGGTCGAATCGGGATGGAATGCCTCATATAAAGTATAAAAGGTGGTATAAAAACTTACCATCATGGATCATTTCCTCGTTTCCGTGATCCGGATCCTCATCCTCGTAGTCCCAGTTAACTGGTGGGAAGGGGGCATCGTCGTCAGCCACTGAAAAAACACCCAATATATGCAATTTCCGCATGTGATATTGCGGATTGCAGGTGTTTAGAAATGTGTTACCTTCTGGCAGCCTATGTTCTGCAGGTACCGCAGCTGGACCGTCCTGGCCATCAACCTGCGCATCGTCGTGAACTGAAAACAAATTTATTAGGTAGATGTGGTGATATGGGCTTTAAAAAAATAGTATTTTATGCCACTCGGTGCTCGAAGTGCCTACTTCACGTCGAAACGTGCAAAAAATCGAACTTCTCGGACTCGTGAAATAAAGTTTTGAACGAAACTCGTGCGAGAAACTTTTTCTCAACTCCTGTGATTGCAACACTCGTCAGAAAAAGTTTCATCGCACTAGTATTGTAAACTGCCGTTACGATAACGATACTAGTGCGACATAACTTTTTTCTAACGATTGAGAGTTTGCAGCACGAGCCGAAGACGAGTGATTAAATCACACGAGATCAAAAAAGTTTCCTGCACAAGTTCCGTACGAAATTTTGTTTTGAGTGAAATAAACAATTTTTCATACGCACCTAGCACATATCGAACCTCCTGCTCGCCTCTCGGCGCAGGACGGCTTAGCTGTCGCTCAAGAGTGCGGCGCTCCATACTAAATATCAAGCTTGTAAGCAGCGGCTCCACCAGCGAATCGCAGATTTCTAAGAAACGTTGCGCGTTGATTTTTCGCTCCTCGAGCAGTGTCCAAGCGCGTTCCAGACTCGTTGCTTCCACGAGACATCGTACTCGCGGCGTCGTCAGGAACGATGTTCTATTTCTATTTACCGTTCCGAGGTCAGTTGAAGCACGCCTTAACATTCGGAGTACTGCAACTAAAGAGAATTAATAAATCATTATTTTAAAAGAAAATTAATATATTATTATGTAAAAGAAAAGTTGTCGTTTTTCATACGTACGTAAGAAGTTCCACGGGTTTCTTTTATCGTCGACGACAGCGTTCTCCAGCACTTTACAAGATGATACTGCGCAATCCGTGAGTGCGTCCAGGTCATTAAAGACAGTGAATCCTTCTGGCGTCACCGTCGCGAGCCAGGATGCTTCGAAGTATTGAAAAAAAATTTGAAACGCCTCAACGACGTTCTGCGGCTGCGACGCTCGCATCGAATTGTATGCTGTTACCACTTGGTCAGCTGGGAGTAGAGCCAGTCCGAATATACGTTTAAAGACAGCTCGCGATTCGTTATCATCGATATTCAGCTGTAATTTGTTTGCTTCTTGCAGTACAGCCTATAGATTAAAAAAGAAAGAAATTAAGATGCGATACAATAAAGCAAAAAAATGCGACACGATGCACTTTTTTCGTACTTATCCTGCAGTAATCGTAGAAACTTGCACGAATTTGGGAGGTTGGAAAGTTGTTAGACAACTCTCGCTCTAATCTTGAGTCGAATTCAGCGTTTATTCGCTCGGGGTTAATAAACGGTGCGACTGACTCGAGGATAGCGTTAAACGCTCTCGATGATCGACTGCGTAGCCACGAAATCGCGCACGGAAATGCCTAGAGTTAAGTTATAGAATTAAGTTTGAGAAATTCGAATTCCATGTATACGAGGCATTCTATCCCGATTCGACCTGGGTCTGACCGTCGACCTCCCCGATTTGACTCGTAATTTTTTGAAGGTTTGGTTAGACCCTCAAATGCACCAGATATTATTTTTTTATTTTTTCTATGCAATTTTTTTAAAAATATTTCTTTAACGTGACATATCGAAGGCCATAATTTAAAAATCTGAGAAAATTCTGAAAAATACAGTTTCATATACAGAAATGTTTGACAAGTCGGCCATGGTAGTTTCATTTTTTTTCTATTTTTTAATAATTTTTTTAATCAAAAAAGTTTAAAAACTATTTGAAAAAAAATCTTCCACACTTTGGCTCTAAGCTAGAAAATTTTGAGATTAAATAAAGTATTTCTCAGAATTTTTTCAGATTTTTTAATTATGGCATGCTGGTGCTAGACTGTGGCATGTATGATGCTAGAATAGTCTTAGTTCAGAAAAATTTGACAAATTCCTAAAAACTCTAAAAAATCCGAGCTTACATAAATAAACGTTTGACCGATCGCTTGTAAAAGATTAATTTTTTTTCTATTTTTTAATAATTTTTAAAAATAAAAAAAGCTTAAAAACTGTAAGAAGAAATATTTTGCCCACTTTGGCTATAAGCTAGCAAATTTTGATATTCAACAAAGTATTTTTCAGAATTTTTTCAGATTTCCAAATTAGGGCCTTCGATATGTCACTTTAAAAAAATATAAAAAAAAAATTTGTTTAGAAAAAATAAAAAAATAATATCTGGTGCATTTGAGGGTCTAACCAATCTTACAAAAAATTACAAGCCAAATCGGGGAGGTCGACGGTCAGGCCCAGGTCGACTCGGGATGGAATTCCTCATACACTTTATTAATAAAAAATAACACCGTAATTCGCGTAGCCGCGTTACTTCAGAGTGAAACAAATGCCACGAAAAAAAGAGATAACATTGACATTTTACTTACGTAATTCAAGTGCGTGGCGATCAGCATCGCAATCTCTGCAGTTTGTTCAGTATCTGTAGGGCTGACGCGATTAGTCGTAAATATCGTGAACGCTGTCGATGACGATAATTGTTGGAGGAACCACGGGTCGTAAAACGTTAAGGCTGCTGCCTCCTCTCCTTCCATCTTCAAACCGACCTCTATCGTCCCATGCTGATAGTCGCGCGCGAACTTCCACTCTTCAGAGTACAGGAGACTATGAAACTCCCTGTACGATTGGGGCCGTGGATAACTCATCTTTTTTCTCCACCGCCGCATACTTCTCAGTACAGTCGTCTTGTCTAAAGCAGCGATGGCTTCTGGATACCTGAAATGATACATTTAGTAATTAAATAATATTCATAGATCCCCTATGAATATGTGAAAAAATATATATATATATTCTGTGCATAATTTATTCGCAAACTTAAGGCTGCTAGTGGTATGAATAAGCTGCTCTATTCCACAGGTCTCACATTAGCACTCTATGATACGAGTGTGTGATTGCGAACATAACGAGAAGGCAGGCTTCTCATGATGTTATAAAACATTTTTTGTAACGCATGCATGAGAAGTGCTACTTCTCGTGCCGCTAAGTGGCGCTTTACGGCCATCGATGCTATTTTACTTCTCGCACGCGCGCGACATTACACTCGGTAGCACTTCTCATGCATTTGTTACAAAAAATATTATGCGATACAGAGCGAGAGAGCGATCATCATACGACGGTTGTGAAGTTGATCGCACCTGCCCCACGAGTGCGATCAACTTCACAACCTGCGTATAATGATCGCTTTCTCGGTCTTGTATCGCAAAGTACTAATACGCTGTGTCAACCATCATGCACAATCGTGACTTTTGTATCAATATTAAAGTCACACACTCCACGTAACTTATAGTTATTTGCAAAAGTCACACAAAATTTATGTGACTCATAGTTATTCTTAAGAGTCACGCCGATCAATCTTAAAAAAAGTTAGCGCGGTTTACGTCCTGATGCAAGAGAACTTTGTGTGATTTTACCAAAAAAAAATTAAAAGTCACATGGAGTGTGTGACTTTAATATTGATACAAAAGTCACAATTGTGTGTGACGTTAGACAACAGTAATGTAATTTTGATAAAATCAGTGTACTTACAGAATGCAGAGACTCTCGTAGATGTTTTCGACTGGTCGTAATGACGATGTTGTTGTTTTATAAATCTCGTTCGAAAATGCGGTGACGGTTTCAAGTCGAGCGTCCATCGGATGGTTGTGCTTCCGAGTTAACTTAAAAATGCCGTTCAACTGCCGTCCACGTCCTCGACAGAGACCCGTCTTCAGTTCGCGACAATGTAGATACCTGTAAAAACAAATTTAAAAAAATAATAAATTGATACCGGAGTAATGGATACGTATTCTACGTGAAATAATCATCGAGGATAATTTTTATAACCTCTCTTCGTTGGGACGGAGAACTTGACTAAGTGCTCAAAAGATCAATTTTCAAAATTAATCTTTTGAGCACTTAGACAAGTTCGGACGCAGCAAATTAAAAAAAAACTACGGATTCCGAATTGGAGAAAATGAAAAAAAATTTGCGCCCACTATTGCGTCAACGCGCCTCTCTGGTCAATGCCAACGAGAGCAAGACAGGGGTACGTTCCGAATGCGCGTCCGACAACTTTTCTCTCTTTCTTATCCCGAATGAAAAAAAGAGAGAAAAGTCGCCCGGCGCTTCATTCGGAACGTACTCCAGCTGTAGTAGATTTTTTTTTACCGACATCGGTCGATGAATAGTAGTTTTCGATACGAGTGCGACGAAACTTTTTCTCAACGAGTGCTGCAATCACACGAGTTGAGAAAAAGTTTCTCGCACGAGTTCCGAACAAAATTTTATGCTACCAGTGTGCGAAGTGCGATTTCGCACACGGGACGCGAAGCGGAGCGTGCGCGAAATCGTTCTTCGCGCACGGGTATGGTGCGATTGCACCAGCCACTGTAATACCACTGTAATAAGCAGTTTATAATTTGACAACGAAATGTGCAAAAATTATATGAGATAAATATTACATTTCAACATGAATTGTAACTGTACATATGCGAAGAATAATAGATGCGAGGGCCCGAGCCACTGTAATATAGCTTGTCCATAGCATTGTCCATTTCGTAAATATGTAGTGCCAGTTTTCGAGTACATTACAGTACAGTGTATTAAAATGTATTTAAATATAATAGAATATGAAAGGATATATAAAGTTATATTTTGCAAATCATATTTACAAATATTTATTTGCAAAAGTAATCTAACCTTAATAATGCATATTCTATTATATTTAAACAGATTTTAATTCATATAAATGTACTCGAAAATTGGAACTCCAATTTTACGAAATGATCCGAGCTGCTCGCAAAGACTGTTTACATTAGTGAGGATCAAAGAAAAGTCGGCCCGCTCCGCTTACTTTAGATCGCACGACATCCGAACAAAGGGTGAAGGACAGCAATGTCAACAGAGCTATATTACAGTGGCTCGCGCCATCGCATCTCTTATTTTTCGAATATGTACAGTTACTATTCATGTTGTAATATTTATCGCATATCATTTTTATACATTTCGCTGTTAAATTGTGAACTGCACTGTTACAAATTTTTATATGAAAATTAATATAAAGTATTGGAAGTTTTTTTGCGGATACGCGTATATTAAATGTAATATACAAATATTAATTATTATACAAAAATATTATTTTGGAATTAATATACAGTATACTAAATACTTCATAAAAGTTGTATTTATAATATAATTATTGGAATTTTACAACATATCTGTATATTAAGCGAAATTTAATATACTGTATCTGCAAAAGAACTTCCAATACATATATTAATTTTCAAAATATTTTTAATAGTGTGGTATATTGCCATATTATAGTAACTGGCGCACTTCGCGCGATCGCGCCTGTCTTTTTTTTCGAATAATTTCTGTTGAGGGGCCGCTGAAGTCGATTTTTTTACCGAAAATGTGGCGAATTTATGTTATACCACGGAAAAGAGAGGCGTGTAAGCGGCGAGATAGCCGTATGTTGGTATACATCTATCTATTGTATATATTTGGATAAAATAATTGTTGTACTTACGTTATAAGATTTCTCTTCGCCGTAAACTGATAAGCGTACCCGTTGAATACTCGATCCTGCAGCTTCTTCCGAGCTTCCACGCCGGGCCCGTGCTGGGACAATTTCGCCATCGGAGTAAGGAGGTTTCGGAGCAACGGGTGTGGAACGCGCAATCTGGCTGTGACGACGATGAATATTCGACTGCTCGTCTGTATTTTAGGACGATATTCCGACTCCTGAGTACAAAGCATAGAAGCCCATGTGACCTCTTATGATTGGTTCCCTTACAGTCTAGCAATGACCAATACGAGAGCAACCGTGAAGGGTACAGTTCGAAAGGATAACGGATTGTTGGTACATTTACGCAAAGTAACGCAGAGTCAGAAATAAATATACTTTACCACGCGAACACAGTAATAATTTATACAGATGGTTTAATAAATGAAGCTCCAACGTCATAAGGTATTGAAAAATGTATAATTATTTATTGGACTGATTTTTTCAAATAAAAAAATCGATTTGTTTCAAACAATGGAATATTTTATCGGATCTGTTACTCAAGTCAGAAGGGGAAAGCATATGTTTAAATCGATCAGGTTGCAAGATTATAAGCTGCAAACGCAATGTGGAAGTATTGCAATGCCGTTTTAATTACATTTTCTTCTCATTGCTTTCCCTACTTACATAGTAATTTTGCGGTGACGTCACATTAACATTTATTTAAGTATTTGGCGTTGAGATTCCAATGCGTCTTTTGATAATCGATGAAAAATAAATAATTGTATATTTTATTTATAGATTGACCATGGCGTTTACGCACAGCGCAGACCAAACACGTGGACTCCAGAACAGAGAGTACGGGGGATATTGTTATGCCATTAATAAACGATCTGGTAACAAAATGTACGTATCACATGACTAAACTGTAGCCTGATCAAATATTTATAATTTTATTTCACTCGGTGCGTATGTTACGATACGAGTGCGAGAAACTTTTTCTCAACTCGTGTGATTGCAACACTCGCCTTCGGCTCGTGCTGCAAACTCACACTCGTCTCAAAAAAGTTTCGCGCACGAGTTTTGTATACAACTTCATGTCACTAGTGCGAGAAGTGCGACTTCTCGCACGCAAAGCGAAGCGGAGCGTGTGAGAAGCAGGCACTTCTCGCACCGAGTGGCATAAAATTGTATACGATACTCGGCGGAAAAACGTTTTCCAGGTCGTGTGATTGCAGCACTCACTTTCGGCTTGTGCTGCAACCTCACACTCA
The DNA here is from genome assembly GCA_963970395.1 of Ephialtes manifestator. NCBI lineage: Eukaryota > Metazoa > Arthropoda > Insecta > Hymenoptera > Ichneumonidae > Ephialtes > Ephialtes manifestator. The sequence goes on along the minus strand of OZ019968.1, from coordinate 11,151,778 downwards.
TGAGAAAACGTTTTTTCGCTCTCGTATCGTAATATACTATTATCTATTTACACCGTTTCTTGTAAAACTTCTTGGCAAAGTTAAATAACGCATCTACCCACACGTATTTCCATTGATAAAAAATTTTTAAATTCAGATATCTCAAATGCAAGGAAAAACGTCGGAACTGCAAGGCAACAGCGATACTTGTCGGATCAGAGTTTTCACTGACCAAAGATCATAATCACCCGGTCGACAAGAATATGGATGTCATTCGGCAGTTCAAGGATCGACTTTATACAGCGACATCAACGTCACTGCGGTGTTTTAGAGTAATTTACGACGAAATCAGTACTTTGTAAGTATTATCTACTTATAATACACCGTTTATGAGGCAATCCAGCTCAGTTTTAATATTTTAATAATCTCAGTTTTAATAATCTTTCCTGACAATTTTTCTTTCAATCGACACTTTATTCTAAGTTTTTTTAAATTGTAAATACCGTGTCGCAAATCCAAGCTTTTGTGTCTAGTGCGAAAATAAGCGGTGAAAATAATTGAATATTTTTTATGTTAGATATCCTGAGGCTGCAGCTCAGGTGCCGTTTAAAAGAATCGAACGGTCTATGCTACGGTAGCGAAGTAGTCACAGTCCCCCTACACCGCAATCTTTGGTCCATTATGCAGAATTGTTGAGGATGGAAAAATGGCAACATTTAACTGACTACAATGGTGGCAATCTGTCACTACATACTGTGTATGACGTAAATGGATTTGTATCGATTGTGTTTGTAGACGTTACTTATTTAAGAACGATTACGACCGTTCACCTTCACATTGATGGAACCTTCAAAGTGTGCCCAAGGAACCCAAAGGTCCTTCAACTTGTGACGATCATGGCTCGAATTGACGACAGCGTATGTTATCCAGTGGAATGCATAATTCTTTGCTTAAATTTGTCGTTTTATTGTTGATGCTGAACCTACATTGTAATATATCCAGGTATTGCCCATAGCGTGGGCACTTATGACGAAAAAAACGAAGGAATCGTATGTCGCTGTATTGCAACTTTTCTCGACTGTTCTTGCGCCGCACATACAGCCTACCTCGTGCATGACTGATTTTGAGCTTTCTTTGACATTGGCACTACAAACAGTCTATCCAGAAGCGACACCCCAACGCTGTTACTTCCACTTTTGTCAGGTAAGAAAATCATATTACCGTATATTTTTTAACATTTTGCACAGTCTTTGCACGTTAGCAAATCACGACTCTGAATAATCAAACAACATATGTACCAAATTGTGTTAAAAAATTATTACAGTGTTTAATAAAGAAAGCCAAAACAGGCAAGGTTCTTCGAGGGATACAAAATAGCGAGGAAAAAAAGAAAGTGTTTAGGCATTTGATGGCTCTACCGTTACTTCCGGCAAATGACATTCCGGCCGCATTTGACTGGATTTTGGCTAATACTCCGCGCGAACTCGCCCCGGAGTTTATGTACGTGTACCAATATTTCGCTGACTATTGGTTGAATAAAGTTACAGCCCAAGGCTTCAGTGTTTTCGGCATGGATTGCAAGACCAATAATTGTATTGAAGCCTATCATAGAGTGCTGAAAACGAGATTCGGCATCCACCCATCGATATGGCAGTTCACTGGTAAAAATGAGAAATTATTTAGTAGCATTATATTACTTATAGCATAGTATTTCAGTTCATTCGCCGCTCGTCATTGTTTTCTGTATGGAATTGCACATGAAACTAGTTCTTGGTGTAAATGCGAACATAAAATATGAAAATGTAGTGCCAATGAAACGTATTGAAATCAGTAAAACAAATCATTTTATCGTAAAAACCACTTTTCTCTTTACCAATTAAAAAATTTGAAAAAATCCTGTCCTTTTTGGATTGTTGCAAAGAATTTTTTTCTTTCCTTGGACCAACCGGGCGTGTCAACTGGTTGCATCAGAATCACATTTGAGGGTATTACCCTCTGCGCGTGATACAGTGATAAATAGAATTGGCCTCCACCAATTACATTCTTTATAGATTAAGCGGAGTAATTTTTTATTTGGTTCTTAAAACGTTGAAAAAAAATTGAGATCAGACAGATTTTTTAATTTTAACTTTTAAAAAATCGCTCCACTTAATGTATAGAAAATGTAATTGCAAGGCGAATGAAACATAGCGGGGGCCAATATTATGAATAGTTTTCTCTATATCACTCACAGAAAAGAAACCCAAAAATCTGGCTTTCATGCAACTGATTGACCCAATCGGTTGGTTCAGTGACAAAAAAATTCTTCGCTACGATCCAAAAAGGATAGAATTGTTTCAAATTTTTTCATCAGTGAGGAAAACACTTTTATCTGACTCATTCCCCTTAGCATGTATAATAATTTTTTACTAGTGGCAATACTTTGACTATGAGCAATATGAATTTCCTTTTGTGTCTCTTGTGATGGAATATGCACTTTAATTTTTAGTTACACCGAATAGCTCTATATACATAATGTAATATTTCACTATATTCGAAGAATTAGTGTTTTGAAAAGTATGCATGAGTGAAATAATGTTTCTCGCAATAAATCCATTTAATCTATTGTAACGGAACGGTATATCCCCAACGAGAAAGTCGTTGTTGACAAGACGCGCTACCGTAGAGGATCGATCTAGGCACCACGTCAAGTCCGTCCAACGGTTCTGTGGCTCACGCCCACTCGTTCGACTCGCGGTTCTCGCGAGTAACCGAAATCTGGAAAGCTGGCAGTGGGGACGATCATATATAAGCCGGCCTCCTTTTGACTAAGGGCTCATTCTCATTTCACATCTCTAATCAATCTTTCAACTTGGAAGAACCCTCCTAATATTAATAATTCCGATTCTTGCTTGGCTCGAAACAGCTTCGACACTTGCAAGAATTCTTGAGCACAGCCCAGCTCGCCCGTTTGGCTCAATACTGCATTGACATAAACGGTTCCTTCCTTGAGCTTAGCCCAGCTCCTTTAGGCCTCAAAAACCTATCGTACCTACCACCTTTTCTATCTATTAATTTTAAGAATCACCTACAATACCTGTACGGCCTGATACTGCATCAGCACGTACACTCTAAAATACCTCTATTAAAACTACTTGGCCCGATACTGCATCGGCACATGTACATCCATCTATTCCTAATGCTTATCTTTTACAGTAAAATTACAATTACTTTAAATTCCTAAAATTACCTGTACGGCTTGATACTGCATCAACACGTACATTCCAAAATACCTCTATTTAAACTACTTGGCCCGATACTGCATCGGCACATGTAGATCCTTCTATTCCTGGTACTTATCTTTTTCAGAAAAATTACAATTACTTAAAATTCCTAAATTACCTGTACGGCTTGATACTGCATCAACACGTACATTCCAAAATACCTCTATTTAAACTACTTGGCCCGATACTGCATCGGCACATGTAGATCCGTCGCTTCCTATGCATTTCTCATCTAACTAACAACAAAATATATCCTTAAATTACCTGTGCGGCTTGGTACTGCACCAACACGTACGCTCCAAAATACCTTATAAAAACTACTTGGCTTGATACTGCATCAACACTTGTAGATCCATCTATCCTAGAATTGCATCGCATACATTACTCCCGATAAACCTGTGCGGCCTGATACTGCATCAGCACGCATACTCAAAACCACCCGCACTAAACTACTTGGCTTGATACTGCATCAACACTCGTAGATCCATCTTATTTCCTGGTCCATTTAACCTTTGATTGTAACCACGTATTATTTCGTATAATACGTTATTATAATCATCGAACTCACCGATTCTCGTCTAGCCCGGACTACGCTCCGAGCTAGAGAAAAAAAAAAGGTAAACACCCGATCCCGTATATGCGCGCTTGGCTTGGAACTGCTCCAACACTCGCCCGCGTCTCGCAATCACATGTTACCAATGATTATACTGCTAATTAATGTCTACTTGTACCATTGAACTCTCGCGCAACCCTTTAAACCCCGCGGGATACTTTTCATCGAGAATACTCAATCACTTCAATCCAATTCTGTCACGTGTCAATCCTTTTAAACAGTAACAGGATTACAACGGATTAGGTGTTTTTGTGTGTCTGCGACCCGGCGTCGAGATAATCTCTTCCTAGAATAATTTAAAGGGAAATATAATATCTGAAATTCGGAATATAAAATTAAACGTCCTATTCCGAGTTGCGTATCGAGTTACAACTTGCATGTAGTTACATTGTTGGAATATCCTTATCTTCACACTCAAAATACGTGCAATTACAATAACTTCGCGTCTGATTCAGTTTCAAACGAATAGGCTATCTTCCGATGATGAGATAAACTGCTCCCTGGAGCTTTTCTCTGAGGGAACGCTTTCTCTTATTTTGACTCCCTTTATTATTGTTGGTGGCGTGTCCAAAAGTGACAACACGCATTGTAACTTCCTTGCATATGAGCATTGTGCTCCTCGTAGTGTCGTCAGCTCACTACGTGAACATTAGAGTCATTCTTTCTTTCTTTTTTACTAACAATCGGGATTACCCGCATAAATTGCTAAGTTTCAATTAGTTCTACTATTCCTAAAATAAAACCGATGATGAGAACTTCTTTTTGTATAAATACGAAAACGAAATTCTGAGGTTTATTTCCATTACAAATAAAAATCTTGTCGAGTCCAGTACACGAATTCCTGATTTTTTATACATTCAAAAATCAACTATCTTTTTCTATATCTAATACGTCAAAGCAATAAATTTAGATATTTTAACAAAATCCCGTTTTGTTACACTATATTTGATGAATTGTTCTGATGGTGTTTCATAAATATACATTTTTTTGAAACAGAGAAGATTGTACAGCTGCAAGCTGTGGTCCGCAATAGCAACTCATCGCTGCATATTGGAATTGAAATAACACGACCATCTGAGCAGCAATTTGTACTGGATCAAGTGATCTTGCAACATGTCTGGCAGTACTATGAGGCCAACAATCTGGACATTTCGCGCTTTCTAGCTTGCACAAATCACACTGTGAAAGCTTTTGGAAACGATGGCCTGTTCACCAGCATACAGGAGGTTGATCAGTTTGTCGATGCAAACTTTAACTTAAGTGGTATATATACATATATTTATATGGTGTATATACAATGGTATGAAAATGAAGATTTTCGTTTAGTTCCAGAAAGAAACAACCTGCAAGGACTTCGTCTTATTTTCCAACATGATGTGGAGGGAGTTGAAATATTCAATCCTGTGGCACGGGTAGAGATTTAAAGACGTTTAGAAGGAAATAACAATGACATATCAACAATTTGATTTCCATGACGAGGATGAAACTGACACATAGGCACTGTGATAACACGAGGAAATATTGTTATCATTTAAATATGAGGCATTCCATATGAAGCGGGCCACCCTGATTTTCAATGTTTTCAATGAAAATTACGGAATTACTCGCGATATACCCACCTGTTCAAGGCGTAACCTCCTCCGTCGATCACGCTCGTTCTTCTTGAGATCTGCTCCATATTCGACAACACTATTCAGCCGCGCTGGCAATTCCGTGATTAATAAAATCTTAATACTTGGCGTATTTGCCAACGTCTTGCTGATTGTATTTAATCTTCCTCGTCCTACAGCCGGTAGCGTCATCCCTCGGCGGTCATGAAAACTAATTTAGACGTATGTGTATTTCGGTGGATTTGCCTTTTGTGTGCTTTGCGTACCGGCCAACTGACCATTAGATCTGTGTGTCTGACGGTGGAGTGTCCATCGTACCGATCAACATCGCGGTGCCCATAACATTAGACTCGTTTGCAATCTATTCGACGGTCCGTCGTATCGCTAGGCTCGGTGGATTGTGATCTTTTCGTGTCCTGAGATTTCGCCCGGAAGGTCCTAGTGACACTCGAATTTTTCGCGCGAATTTTCGGAGGACGGGTTCGACTTTCGGGCAGGTGACGGCAAGCCGTCAAACGCTCTTATTAATCTACTATAGTTTTCGGGCCTCGAGGAACGATTCGGTAATGCGCTATATCTTGAGCTTCGGCGCTCGAGCGGTCTCAACTATGCACGTTGCTGCGAGTGTGTGTTAACGCCTTGTCACAACATGTGACAAGGCCTTTAAGTTGTTCCAAGAGACCTAGGGGCGGCCCAATTGTGGATCATTTTTACCTGAGAGGGTGTTAAGGTTGGCAACTTTTAGTTTTAGCAGTATTGTTTACACATAAGTAAAAAACTGAGTTCTTTTTTAAATGACAGTATTCATTTCTTTTTTGCTAATAAAAATCAAAATTTTACCACATGGACACCGTTTCATGGACTAAATTTATCATAAATATTCATTCATCGTAATTCACCTGGAAAATTATAGACACACTTCTTTTGTTGAATAAAATACAAGTTTTATGGACTCAACAAAATATTTATTCCTTTCTACTAAATATCGTGTTGATTTAATCAAACCATCCACAACATCAGTATTAATTTAATCAAACCATCCAAAAGTCAGACAATATACTTATTGATATTAGTTTGTCAATCCTATCAATTCAATTTATCGTTGAATCAAAACAATATTTGTTTCAATATTTAGTATAGTGGTCAATATTTATTAAAAACTGTTTAATATTCAATTGCTTCAATCAAATGGATCTTCAAAAGGTTTAGCTATATAATTCTTTTGTTTCAAATATATATTAAATACGTACAGTAATTCATTTATTCGCCTCAATTATATATGTAGCTACTTTAATTGTACTGGATCTTTTCATTCAAGTAATTCCGCTCCTTTATGTAATTAATTCAACACAAAATATTAGTGCTGTGACGACACAGATAGTTGCTTCAAATACCAAGATACTTGAATCAATTATATATATGCCAAATAAATGATTTGGTGTATCAATTTTTTCCCCTCAGTGCAAGTATATCACAATTTACATGAGTTGAAGTATTTATAGACATTAAAAAAATTGAAATTACTCACTATAAGATTTGAAACACTTTCGATTTTCGCCAAATTTAACACCGATCATGATTTAACATTGGCACATTTGTAAAAATTTCAACATGATATCTTTCAATTTACAAGTTATATCGTAAAGTGACTTTTCAAAATGTTGTAAAATTGAACCTTCCAACGGATCCGCGAAAAATTTAATCCCAAACAACATTAAATGGACTTTCATTAATGGAGAACTTTGTAGCAAAATATCGCAATTTGACAAAAGCTACAACATTCACCTCAGCATACAACATTTATATATAGTCATACATTTCAGAATGTTTCAGATTTTTTAATAATGGCATGCTGGTGCTAGAATGTGGCGTGTATGGTGCTGGAATAGTCTTAGTACAGAAAAATTTGACAAATTCCTAAAAATCTGAAAAAACTCTAAAAAATCCGAGTTTACATAAATAAACGTCTGACCAATCAATTGTAGTAGATTATTATTTTTTCTATTTTTTCATAATTTTTTTAATTCAAAAAAGGGTAAAAACTATAAGAAGAAAATTTTTAAGTTCGGGCATTCCATATATCACTTTTAAAAAAAATAAAAATTTGCGTAGGAAAAATAAAATTTGGTGCATTTAAGGTTCTAACCAATCCTACAAAAAATTACGAGCCAAATCAAAGAGGTCGAGGGTCAGACCCAGGTCGAATCGGGATGGAATACCTCATATGTATGGGGCATTCCACCGATTATCGACAGGGTCGCGACCCTCATATTTTTGTTTGTTTTCTTTCGAGATGGTATAGAGCAATATAAAAAAAAATATTCCAGACATTTTTTTAGATTAAACAAACATGTGTTTTTTAAATTACCTAAAATTTGATTTTCTCAAAAAGTACGTCGATGATTTTTTTTTTTTTTTACAGTAAATGCTGTGTCTAAAAACAAAATTATTTAGTCTAGGCCCAGAGTGGGGCAAGCCCTAGATTAGCAGTTAAAAATAAAACAAAATTTTTAAAAATGTAAAAACAAAACCCAAACTTGAATCTCTCTAAAAGTACAGCGATGATTTTTTTCAACATTTTTAGGTTTGTACAGAGAATTTACTATAAAAAATATTTAAAAAAAACCGTCGCCGTACTATTAGAGAGATTCAAGTTTGGGATTTTTTTTACATTTTGAAAAATTTTGTTTGATTTTTAGCTGCTAATCTAGGCCTGGCCCCACTCAGGGCCTAGACTAAAAATAGTATATTACACTACAAGGGCAGAAAGTTGAGATTCTTGCACCGCGCGCAATGATGCCCTCGGCTACGCCTCGGGCATCATAGAGTGCGGTTCAGGGCTCTCAAATTTCTACCTGTGTAGTGTATACTATTTTTCTTTATACTTGGCCGAAAGTACGAAAAAAATTGCATATTTGTATTGAAAGATATTGATGCCTGCCCCGACATTTGCGGCACGAGCGAAGCGAGTATTGCTGGTCGGGGGCAGGCATCAAATCAAATACATCTGAATAGACACTACTTTTCTAAAAAATATTAATTTGATTATGGAAGCCTAATTTTATTAGTATGTTTTCGAGTATATATCACTTACTGATTTATCTTAACTGTTAAACTTTAGCATACATCAATTGTAAATAAACTTTGATGTTATGCAGGCAAGATGTATAGAGTATTAATGCGCGCGAATAAGTTACTACTCCTGTTGTATAGAGGGCACGTGTATAGCTTGGCCAACACATGAATGACATGTGTATAAACACAGTGAGCGACTCTTGACTTTCGGCCGTCTTGTGTGTGAGTGGGCCGGTCTCAGTGCACGAGTAATTTCTTTCGGCCCGCTGTCGCAGAGCGCATGCGCGTCTCTACCGAGACATAAAAGTTAGCCTTTCTGCCGTAATATCGCGGCAGGAGGGACGTACTTTCGGCATAGTATGAAGAAAATTTTGGTTTAGACACAGCATTTACTGTAAAACAAGAAAAAAAAATCGTCGACGTACTTTTTGAGAAAATCAAATTTTAGGTCCTTCTTTAAAAAGTATGTTGCGAAATTTTATCGAATTGCGAGTTGGTCCATTATTGTCACGTTATTCGCGCTGTGATTGATCCAAATTGGCGCGAGATCAGATCGAGACCGAGACCGAGTTCGTGTTTAACACGTTTGACAGTTGCAATTCTGACAGTTTTGTTAAGCATATCGGGCGCGCGAGGTTTGAATTCCCAAGTTGGTCGACTTTACGATATTTCGGGGTTTCCGGATTATGTGTTAATTGCGAATATTAACCTTGGCTTAAGATGTTGAATGACAAAGTGCGACGTAGTGTCTATGGCAGCAACAAAACCAGGCGTACGCGGAGTCACTACTTGCGGATCAACAGAACAATCGTGAATAAGATGATAAGCGAAGAGATCGGGGAGAATTGAAATTCTGCAGTCAAGTAAATCAGACCTCTTTGTTCACTGTTACTTTTAGCAAAATCCATGCCAGGTTTCCAGAATTGGAAATCCTGTATTTATTTCATTGAGCAAAGAGGTCGTACTGCTTTACTAAAAATGTAAAGCCCCATATAATGATGGGGCTTTACATTTTTTTCTAAAGTCTGGAAATGCTCCAGACCTCGCAAATTTGAAGTTATCAAGGTAAATACTAATTTATAATTGAAAAAATGTTAAAGGACAATTGGTAATCAATTTGAGTCAAATCTATGAAGAGTTTCCGATTCGATAAGATTTGGAATTATTGGAAGAATTTGTTAGATCTCTTAATTTTTGGGGGTTCTGATTATATATATATTATATGTATTAAATAAGATCGCTGCACCGACACACGACCTCTATTCGCGCGCGCAGCGCGCGGAAGTATTCTAGTAATTTAAAAAACACACATTTTTTCGATCTAAATAAATTTGTAGTGTTTTTTATATTGCTCTACAACATCTCAAAAGAAAAAAATATATATGAGGGTCGCGACCCTGTCGATAATCAGTGGAATGCCTCATACACACTAACGGTATTTCGATTCAAGTATCATAAATATTTTATTAGAAGCAATTATTTAACTGGAATATTGGATTTAACTATCGTTTATTTGGTAGGTAAATTAATTGGCTTGACTTATTACAACTAAAATCATTGAGTTGTAATAAATAAAACACCTAGCTAAAATCTAATAAATATACTTTCCCTTCAAATAAATTTCCTTTTCATTCTAATAAACAGAATTCTAATATGCTGTTTAGGTGAAACTAATTAATTATTTCTCTGGGTGTGCACACTTATAACGTACAGTAGATGAACGTTTCTGCTAAATTCGTTACAAAAGCCTTGTTTTTAATATAAGTTAATAAGTTAACTGTAATTTTACCACACGTACATCAAATTTTCATTTCCTTTCGTATATTACATTGAATTTCCTACACGGGTTCAGTAAAAATACAACACATCAAATTACTATAAAGTATACGAATTTTCCAAGTATTTTTTACAGTGTAGATGTGAATTATGGGTACATGCTTTAAAGTAAAACATGGTTCAAGGGTCTCCTTTCAATGATCGCTGCATTAAACTTTGTGGATACGATAATAAAAGTTTTTTAAGTGTAACTACTTGAGATTTGATTGTATTTCCCTCTAAGTTCGCTATAAATTAAACTTAAACTTAAAAACTTAGAGTTGTTGAGAGGTACTTTAAACGCTCGAATTTCAGTGTGAGTGTTTCAACTTAAGTTGAAACACTCACACTATTTATTTATTTTTATTTTTCGTAGCACTTGGAAGTCAAAAAACCGATTTCCGCTAAAAAAAATCGACTAACTTGTTATCGTAAAATTAATAATAATAAACAAAAGCTCTCGGCGTTACCCGGTGAATGATGTGAAGAAGTTCTGTGCAAAATTTCAAATCGATCGGTCCAGTAGATTTTGAGTTATCGTGTACACGGACTTCAAAAATCACAAGTCTCAGAAGAACGCTTTAAAGTTTTGAACCGCAAAACGACAAGACGCTTCTATCGAGGATAGAAATAAAGCCGCTCTAGAACCCGACCTTGAGCAACGGACGCTCAAATACTCATAACTTCGTCAATCTTGCTCCGATCGGATTGAAATTTTGACACAATATTCTTGAGTTATTATAGATTCATTTTTAAAAATAATAAAAAAATGGGGAAAAAAAATTAAATACGTTACCCTCTCCTTTAAGAAGATATGCTGGTAAAAAAATAAAATTTCAAAACCGTCTATCCCATCACGATCATATGTAGAAATGCTTTTGAAAATTTATCACTGATTTGACTGGCACGTAGCGAGGTAACTATATTAAATTTGTACAGAAGACCATATTTTTACTACCAATACGTGAAAAGTTATGATTTGAAAAAAATTATATTTGGCTGCAATTCCACCACTGAACTTGAAATCTCCATTTCATCGAGCAAACATTTCTCAAAAAATTTGAGAAATTCCTAAAAGTACTTTGAGGTCTCATCTGTGAAATGGTGCACAGAAAATAATTAATTATTGTGTTGTTGATTTTATTATCAATAAAATACACGGCTTCACGATCTTCGCTGTCAACAATGCTACAAAAATAAAGCTGCAAAGTAGAATTTTGCAAATTGCTTCCTCATTATTTTTCGGCTTACAAAGCTCCCTCTATGAGGAAGTTTGTTAATTGATTTCGGCTTCCTCATAGAGGAAGCTTTTTAAGCCGAAAAATAATGAGGAAGCAATTTGCAAAGTTCTACTTTGCAGCTTTATTAAGTTGAACTAAAAATTTTCAGTATCATATTATGATTCAATTTTGAATATTATTATAATATTTATCTGCATGTGTTGGTTTTTTTTTGCCATTATTGTTTTATAACAAACACCGTTGCATCGTATTTACATTATAAATAAAGTTTGGGATCATTTTCTCAAATTTGTGGAAAGCAAGAGCGAAAACGCAAATTTTTTCAAAAATCCAAAATCACATAAAATCCAAACCACTTTACTGATCTTGTTGAAATTGAATACCAAACAACTTTGAATGTATCTCCCATTATTAAGAATTATTCAGGTAAATCGTCAAACCTTTCATGAAAGTTAGAGAAAAAACGTTAATTTTGCAAAAATTCAAAATCCCATAAAATCCGAACCGCTTTTCCGATTTCGGTCAAATTCAATACCAAACAACACTAAGGGTACTTGCACTTATAAAAAATTATTTAGCAAAATATCGCTAATTTTACGAAAGTTATAGCGCGCACGTCCTTTTTGAAAAAATTCAAAAAGCCATAAAATAAAAATTACTGCACACATTTTGTAAAAAATGGACAGTTTAATGACGGAATGCTGCTTCACTTGCGTGCCAAATTTTAGCTCAATCGGTTGAACGGTTCTTGAGTTAAAGGTGATTGAAATTTTGCAGCCCTGCAAAATTTCAATCAAAAACTCACATACATACACACATGGGTCATTCCATATCAATTCGACCAATAGTTGCACTCGACCCCTTTTGTTTTGGATGAAATTTGGTCAGAAGTTTTCATTTATCATATAAAGAAGTCCTGCCAAAGGAAAAAAATGTAAAAAAAATTTCCAAAAGTTATGCAACTTTCAAAATTTTACTATTTTTCCAGTTTTTTTAACTTGTGTTTTAAATATCTCGAAAGCTATCGTAATTACACAAATGATCCGAGCTAAGTCTTTAAGAGGAGACTTGAAACTACCAAAATAATTTTTTTTTGAAATTGTTTTTCAAAGAATCGTTTTTTTGAAGAACTCTGAAATTTACAAAATTGTACAAATCGGTCATCGCCATTAATTTTTTCGCTCGAATTTTTTTCTGGAGTACCTCTAACCGATCTCTAATGATCCTGAAATTTTTGAGATGGGGTTGTTTTTTTTTTTTTTCAAAAAAATGTAAATTTTTGAATTTTGAAAAAAAAAAAAAAAATTCGTTTGCACTGACTAAATGAATGATAAATTTACTTGTAATTTTCAATTTTAAAGTACAAAAATGTATTTTAAGGCAATAGAGTATATGAAAAAATAATTAATATGTCGTTTAAATTCATTTCGTAATTAAATGTATTAAAAAAATTTATATCTTTTTGAAAAAAAACCCCATCTCAAAAATTTCAGGATCATTAGAGATCACTTAGAGGTACTCCAGAAAAAAATTCGAGCGAATAAATTAATAGCGGTCATCGATTGGTACAATTTGGTAAATTTCAAAATTCTGCAAAAAAAAAAAATTGTTTGCACTAAATAAAACAATGATAAATTCACTTGTAATTTTCAATTTTAAAGCACAAAAATTATTTTAAGGCAATAGAGTATATAAAAAAATAATTAATGTGTCGTTTAAATTCATTTAGTAAGTAAATTTAATGACCAAATTAATTTAAACGACATATTAGTTATTTTTTCATATACTCTATTGCCTTAAAATACATGTTTGTACTTTAAAATTGAAAAGAACAAGTGAATTTATTATTGTTTGATTTAGTCAGTGCAAACAACATTTTTTTTTTTCAAAATTCAAAAATTTATATCTTTTTGAAAAAAAAACCCCATCTCAAAAATTTCAGGATCATTAGAGATCAGTTAGAGGTACTCCAGAAAAAAATTCAAGCGAAAAAATTAATGGCGATGACCGATTTGTACAATTTTGGAAATTTCAAAATTCTGCAAAAAAACGATTTTTTGAAAAACAGTTTTAAAAAAAATTTTTGGTAGTTTCAAGTCTCCTCTTAAAGACTTAGCTCGGATCATGAGTGTAATTACGATAGCTTTCGAGATACTTAATTAAAACACAAGTTAAAAAAAACTGGTAAAATAGTGAAATTTTGAAAGTTGCATAACTTTTGGAAAACAAATTTTTAATTTTTTTCCTTTGGCAGGACTTCTTTATATGATCAATAAAAACTTCTGACAAAATTTCATCCAAAACAAAAAGGGTCGAGTACAACCATTGGTCCAATTGATATGGAATGACCCACATACATACGGACTTTTTTTCTAAACCACTTTTCTCGATGTTTTTTTGGACCATTCTGAGTGTCCTGACATGAAAATCTCGAAAAAAAAGGTTTTCATGAAAACAAAGCTTCCTCTATGAGGAAGCAAAATGGAGGTAAAAGCCTAAAATTCATTAAAAAAATAATGAATTGAAACCGGGAATCAGAATAATACGAAGTAGTATTTCAATAAATATAATAATATCTTTTTATATGTATGAAAAAAATTGTTAGACCTAATAGTTTATAAAGAGAAATATAAACTATTAAGTTTTAAATGCTTTTATAGCAGAAATTCTTCAATAAATGTAGCTCGATCATATATATCGTAATATTATTTACTTTCAGCAGATCAGCACACTGACGAGGTCAAAGACCAGAACGACGAAGAAAATTGTGACATTGAAGAAGGAGGACAGGAGAGAGAGAACGATCAACAAAATGAACCGTGTGAAACACATATGGTGGAAGATGATGACGATACAGAGGAGATCGAACACAATGTAGAGAGCGAAGAAAATAACAATGACTTCGATGAGCACAAAGGAGAGGACCGTCAATTGCTAATAGATCAATTGGAGAGGATCGACGATAAGTCGGAGACTGATTAAAGTATAGCATAGATTAATTGGAGGGGATTGACGATAAGTCGAAGACTGATTGAAGTATACCATAGATCAATTGGAAGGGATCGACGATAAATCGCTGACTGATTAAAATGTATCATAAGAATAATAAAAGTTATAATAAATCTTCAATATTTAACTGTTATAAGTTAAATATTACGACTGAAATACGTATAATTTTATTTCAGTCAAATTGTATCTTTGGGCCGAAACACGTTTCAAATGCGCCAAAAGTTTACGGAAGCCCTGGACAAAGCGCAATATTTCACTAGTGAATTCCTATTCATTCCCATTTAATATAGCCGATTGGAAGATAAGAAACCCATTCGATCCGATTGACCTTGTTTAACCAGTATTCCTGTTGATACCGATTAAAAGCCTGCCGTTATGCCGTTAATTTCTCATTGAACACAGTCAGCAAAAATCCGTTTAAAACCGATTAGTATGGAACAGAAACTATTTCCTTTACAAAGCCTTATATTCTACCGCTTAATTCCTATTCTTTCTCATTTACTATCGTCGATTGAAAGATAAGAAACTCATTCAATCCGATTGATCTGGTTCGAGCAGTATTCCTATTGATACCGATTATAAGTGTGCCGTTATGCCGTTAAGTTCTCATTGAACACAGTCAGCAAAAATCCGTTTAAAACCGATTAGTGTGGAACAGAAACTATTTCCTTTACAAAGCGTTATATGTTACCGTTTAATTCCTATTCTTTCGCATTTAGTATCGCCGATTGAAAGATAAGAAACTCATTCGATCCGATTGACCTGGTTCGAGCAGTATTCCTGTTGATACCAATTAAAAGCGTGCCGTTATGCCGTTAAGTTCTCATTGAACACAATCAGCAAAATTCCGTTTAAAACCGATTAATATGGAAGGGAAACTATTTCCTTTACAAACCGTTATATTCTACCGATTAATTCCTATTCTTTCTCATTTACTATCGCCGATTGAAAGGTAAGAAACTCATTCGATCCGGTTGATCTGGTTCGAGCAGTATTCCTATTGATACCGATTAAAAGCGTGCCGTTATGCCGTTAAGTTCTCATTGAACACAGTCAGCAAAAATCCGTTTAAAACCGATTAGTATGGAGTAGAAACTATTTCCTTTACAAAGCGTGATATTCTAGTGGTTTATTCTTATTATTTCTCATTTATTATCGACGATTGGAAGATAAGAAACATTCGATCCGATTGAACTGGTTCGAGCAGTATTCCTGTTGATACCAATTAAAAGCGTGCCGTTATGCCGTTAAGTTCTCATTGAACACAATCAGCAAAAATCCGTTTAAAACCGATTAGTGTGGAACAGAAACTATTTCCTTTACAAAGCGTTATATGTTACCGTTTAATTCCTATTCTTTCTCATTTAGTATCGCCGATTGAAAGATAAGAAACTCATTCGATCCGATAGAGCTGGTTCGAGCAGTATTCCTGTTGATACCAATTAAAAGCGTGCCGTTATGCCGTTAAGTTCTCATTGAACACAATCAGCAAAAATCCGTTTAAAACCGATTAATATGGAACGGAAACTATTTCCTTTACAAGCCGTTATATATTTTTTTTTTTTTTTTTTGCATTTTCCCCCGCTTGTCAAGTCTCCGATGTGAGTCTTATAGCGGGTCGGCTCGGCTTTCCACACAGTATTATTTAATTATTCGTCATCTGAAGCATTTCTGCCGCGAGCCAGTCCCCCCCAGATTGCGGACGCATCCGACTTCCCCCTGTATATCGCATTCGCCATAGTATTTCTGCTATGGGCATAGGAAAACTGCGGAAAACCCATGCCGATATAGCCGGTCTCGAGTTCGCCTCCCGGCACCGGAGCTACGTCACGTTTCGTCGAGAACGTAAACACGGACTACAGCTGTATACATGTGACCCCCACAGGTAGAAATACCTGTGTGGATCTCATGTATACATCTGGAGCTTCATCGCGTCCGTATTTATATTTTCGACGAAAATCGACGGCACCGGGAATCGAACCCGCGACCTACCGATGCTCTGGACTAGAGGCGAGTACCCTAACCACTAGACCATCGCACCGGTGCAAACCGTTATATTCTACCGATTAATTCATATTCTTTCTCATTTACTATCGCCGATTGAAAGGTAAGAAACTCATTCGATCCGGTTGATCTGGTTCGAGCAGTATTCCTATTGATACCGATTAAAAGCGTGCCGTTATGCCGTTAAGTTCTCATTGAACACAGTCAGCAAAAATCCGTTTAAAACCGATTAGTATGGAGTAGAAACTATTTCCTTTACAAAGCGTGATATTCTAGTGGTTTATTCTTATTATTTCTCATTTACTATCGACGATTGGAAGATAAGAAACTCATTCGATCCGATTGAACTGGTTCCATTGGTATAAGACCTATTTCTTCCGATTGTTGAACATTACTTCGATTCATTTTCATCACGTAAGTGGTGATAGTACCTATTGATTCCCATTGAGTAATTTCTATCGGAATAGAGTTATTCAATAGGATATATCCTGGACAGAAAACTCATTCCTACGGATTCATTTTTTTCTATCGGTTTTAACAGGATTTTCTAAGCAGTGTTGTCCCCATTACATGAAAAGTTATAATGAAAAAATTAAATCGTGATAGGGTTATGCGGCGGTGGTCGTGCTGTGCCAATCACGCACCAGAGCATTATACGTTTCGATATGGAAGCGCCTTTTTGAATTGTGTCCTGTGTTGCCCAAAAACTTGAGAGCTATTTGGAAAGATTTTGAAAGAGCAGCTGTTTCAAGTCACAACTTGCCGAATATAAGAATACGAGGTTATTGGTTCCATTTCTGTCGAGTAAGTTCTATTGTAACCCTAAGGCAGGATTGGGCATAATTGAATGCTAAATGGAAAATTACTCACCTCAAATCACAAAGCATTCTGAGAAATCGTAAAACACCAAAAATGTTTTCCCAAAACAAAAATGGTACGCCAAGTTAAAAAAATCGCTTTCAGCAAAATTGCTTACAAACAGAATGCCTTGCAAAAATATTAAACCAAATCCAATATATTAGCCAAGGTAAACTCGCTACAAACAAAACTTGGCGTGCCAGGGACTAGCTCCCGTACATAGTCCATTAGCCAACATAAACTCGCTACAAAAAAAACTTGGCGTCCCAGCGACTAGCTCCCGTACATAGTCCATTGAAGTCAGTGCGGGAGAAAACAATTCCTAATGATATTTCGTGTTTCGTATTACCGAACCTGCAGCGTGAGCTCAAGTTGCATATCGTACCTTATTCATTACTTTTATCTAATTTATCAGTTTGTATCCCTACTTTCTTTTGACCTCATTTAATCTAATAATATCTTAATATATATAAATCTTTGAAAGATTATTATTCTTCGAACTGTCGGTGCGGTGGGGGTCAAAATAGCGAATGGCTAAAGTAGCGAATTTCTGAATTTCAGAATAATGCCCTGGCAAACAGTGTCATCGACTTTTTAACCGGTGTTTCAACCAGTCTCGATTAACCCCCGTTTTCACCCAGTTTAACTGACCTTTTAACGGAAATTATTATTTTTTAAGCGATTTTTAGTGGTGAATTAACCGATTGTAACCGACATTCTTACCGAATTAATAAAACTCAATTTTGCTTGGTGAATTTAACCGATTTTAACTGACAATTAAACCGAACGAAACGTTTTTAATCGGTCAAAGTGTCGGTTAAAGCTGCTGAAACAGTGGGCTAATCGAGACTTATCTTTCCTCGGTTAAAATGTCCGTTAACTTCAGTTATTTTCGGTTAACACTACGGTGACACAGTTTGCCAGGGTGAACATCTGAATCTAGAATAGCTGTCATTATGAAATTTGCTATTTCAATCATTAGATATTTTGATTGCTTTGAATAGAATGAGGGTCAAAACAGCGAATGATCCCCCTCCCCTACCCAGGCGGTACCCTTAAAAACACGAATAGCGAATTTCAGGATAATAAACATGGCCGCCTTCGGAATAAATAGAGTAGCAGTAGCGACCGTCGCGTGAAGAGTAACAGCCCGTCCAGTCAAGATCAGACAGACAAATCGTAGTGTGAAGGCAACATTAATTTGTCTTTTAACTTGGCGTCGAGTTGCTACCGTGACTCTTGACTGAATCTAAAATGGTAATCATTATGAAATTCGCTATTTTGATTGCTGTGAATAGAATGAGGGTCAAAATAGCGAATGATCATACCCCCCCCCCCCGCACGCCTCGGGGCTTCGCCCCTCGGCCCCACCCACGTGGTGCCCTAAAATCATGAATAGCGAATTTTAGAATAATGAACATCAGAATCTAGAATGGCCTTCATTATGAAATTCGCTATTTTAACCATTCGCTATTTTGATTGCTTTGAATAGAATGAGGGTCAAAACAGCGAATGGTGCCCCCCCTGCCCAGGCGGTACCCGTAAAAACACGAATAGCGAATTTCAGAATAATAAACATCTGAATCTAGAATGATCATCATTATGAAATTCGCTATTTTCATTGCTGTGAATAGAATGAGGGTCAAAATAGCGAAAGATCACCCCCCCCCCCCCCCCACGCCACGGGGCTTCGCCCCTCGGCCCCGCCCACGCGGTACCCTTAAAATCATGAATAGCGAATTTTAGAATAATGAACATCGGAATCTAGAGTGGCATCATTATGAAATTCACTATTTTAGCCATTCGCTATTTTGATTGTTTTGAATAGAACGAGAGTCAAAATAGCAAATGACCCCCCCACCCGCCCTGGCCGAGAGGCGAAGCCATTTTTAGAGGGTCATTTTTAGAGGTCCGTTGTCCTCCCGTCCTTACTTCAATGGACTATGTACGGGAGCTAGTCGCTGGGACGCCAAGTTTTTTTTGTAGCGAGTTTATGTTGGCTAATGGACTATGTACGGGAGCTAGTCCCTGGCACGCCAAGTTTTGTTTGTAGCGAGTTTAACTTGGCTAATATATTGGATTTGGTTTAATATTTTTGCAAGGCATTCTGTTTGTAAGCAATTTTGCAGAAAGCGATTTTTTTAACTTGGCGTACCATTTTTGTTTTGGGAAAACATTTTTGGTGTTATTTGCTCTCTTTTTGAAAGTCAAAACGTAATTAAAAAAAATAATGAGAACTCATGTTTTAGTTATATCTGGGTATTGATTAAAAAGTTCATGTACAATGAACAGTAAATGAAGGTAAGTAGACACTACTAAATGTATCCTGCATGTGTACAAAGAACAGAGGCAGCAATAAGAATTCTACAAGAATTTTCGTCTAACTTTGCAAACTCAAAACATTCAATGAAACCAAAATTTCTATAGACTATAAAAAAACAACAATAGAGATGATGCACGGGTTCCAATGAAGATAATTGTTTTATGTTTTGGGAAGCGTCTTCAGCTATTATTCAGTTCGACATTCGACAAAGAAATGTAATTCTGTTCGATACTCGAACAAGAATAATGATTCATCACCAGACAGGGAAAATAAAGGAAACTGATGTTCACAGGATGGTAGGGATACTGGATGGTAGGTTGATAGATGCACTCCCTTCGATATTTAAGGCATAGTGTAGTGTAAAGCAGTTGGTGACAACTCTTCTCGAAATCTCGTCGGAGGTGAGGCGTTCCATTATTATATATATACAGACAAAGAAATCGTCGTGTGACGGCAACATTAATTTATTTATTAACTTGGCATCGAGTCGCTGCCGCGACTCTTGATATTGCATGTGAAATCAATTGAATTCATTAAAACTAGATGCAGAATTGAAAGTAAATGAAATAGCAGCCAAGGCGCTTAAAGCAGCCTTAATGAAGGCGCTGGAAGCATTCGAAAAAAAGGGTTTGTAGCGTTATCACTTTTTTGTACGTTCAAAAAATAATATATACGCGTCTTTAGAATTGCGAGGCCAATTGCGTTGTTCAACTGTTGTATCGTTGACGAATATCCAAGAAGTGCCTTTGCCTCGAACCATTGTTGTATATCGTGAATCGTTATTAAATTCATTCTCACCATGATGGAATATTACGCTCGTAACTTTATAATTATGGTCGTTGACTTTCACCGAAGATGTGGGTACTGATTTAATGCTAATACTTTTCTTTGTTGTTATTGTTTGACCATTTTCATATACCGTTTGAAATATTCGCAACTGAACAATCAATACTTGCCGATTTAATTCAACTGTTGAAATTTCGTTCAAACATGGCTTGCAACATGTCCTGCAAGATGCACCAAAGTTCTTCCACTTAACTATATTATAATTAAATATATCATGTAAAGTTAGTGTTTTTTTATTAGAACTCGGAGGTACCTCAAAAGGCAATAAAATGTTTGATGGATTTGCAAAACAATATGTATAACCGCATAA
Organism: Ephialtes manifestator; assembly: GCA_963970395.1. Lineage (NCBI taxonomy): Eukaryota > Metazoa > Arthropoda > Insecta > Hymenoptera > Ichneumonidae > Ephialtes > Ephialtes manifestator. The sequence continues at coordinate 11,130,832 of OZ019968.1, read as the reverse complement.
GGGGCACCATTGTTTTTCCGTAAATTTATGTTCCACGACGCTGCGAAAAGCATCTATTTTTTCAGACAGAGATCTGATAAAGCTAATAATATGATATTTTCCCTGATCGGTAAAATCTTCCAATTTACCACTTGCAAATTCTCGTACTGCAAATGTACTGACGATAACAACTTCATCATTTGACATATATGTCTCAATAAACGATTTCATAGGATTCATCGTCTTATCACTGAGAATCGCGTCTCTAATCGAAGCACAATGTACTATACATTGCAAAACACAATTTGCGAAACTTGATACACCATCAACATTAGGAAGCCCTCTTACAGTTTTATGGCATAAAAGAGGTTTATTATTATCAACATGTTGTTGAGAGTTTAAAATGTTTTTATGTACAGCCCAAACAGAATCCCGTATTTTCGGACCACGACTTTTGACAATATCAATGGTCATAAGGTCAGGTCTGTATTTTCTCCGTAACCTATTGTATTCAGTTATAGCTTTTTCATTTGCTTTTACACTGGCTGGATCATAATTAATTAGATGTAATCTTTGCAACGTTGTAACTCGTGAAAACGCAAAATAAATTTGTCCACAACTAAATGTCGAATTTCCTGCTTCTACAAGAGCATTGGTTAAGCTTAAGCCTTGACTTTTATGTATGATTATACCGTAACTAAGGCATATGGGGAATTGATATCTTATAACAAACGCTCTATCCATTATTTCGAATTTCACACTCAAACGTTCCAACGTATATTCTGCTCCTGTCGGCAGGACAATTATGATACTTTCGACATCGTTCGTATCCACGGCTCGTCTGAAAGACACAATTTTAGCAATAGCCCCATTGACAAGTCCTAAAGTGACATCGATATTTCTTCTTAGCATAATGGGAGCGCCTACTTTTACTGTTATTACTTTTGCCAATCCAGCTGTTCGTGAACTATCTTCCTCGTCGCTACACAACATTTTTGATACTTTCTTCTTCATGTAAGGTACACAGTCTATTGTGTCGCGTGCAACAAGACTTATTTCTTCGGAAGGAATGCGTGATAACATTGCAGCATTTAAGGCATCACATTGAGCACAAGTAGGAAGTAAACAGACAGTATCAGATGGCAACTTGCACATGTACTCGCATAATTCACGCAATCGACCCTCGACAGTTGTTTCGATGAACTGCATTTTTCGAGTTTCCAAAACTGTCGTGTCAGAAGTGTTGATTACTCCTATTCGAATCCGAGACAACATATCTCGATACGATAAATCACCTTTTTGTCGCATGTTAATCGTCAATTCGTCATAGTTGAAAAGTGCAGACCACAGATCAACGGATCCCAATGCTCCTATTAATTTCTCCACTTGTCCATTAGACATGATAACAAAAGGCGGCTCTTCGTGCACCGGCGGAAGTTGCAATAAATCGCCAAAGAAAAGGATGTGTTTCCGACCAAACCAACCATCCTCTAATTCGCCAGTGTTAAATATTTCTGTTAATCGCAGATGAATGTACATTAACAAAACGTTAGAAATCATAGAAACTTCGTCTATAATGATTAAGGTAGTATTTCTCATTTCATCACGCAATAGTTTGAGAACCCCATCGGAAAGTTCTCTGTATTTGGCCGTGCGACCATGCTCAACCGGCAACTGAAATAGACGATGAATGGTGAACCCATCGATATTAAACGCTGCAATACCAGTCGGCGGAGCTACCGCTGTGTCTTTCCCAAGAGTTTTTTTGGCCCAACATCTTAATGTTTTTATTAAAAAGCTTTTTCCCGTACCTCCCTCTCCACTAACGTACAATCGAATAATATCATTCTCGGAACTAATACCACTAGTAACTTTATCAAACACTCGTTTCTGATCAATATTTAGTTCTGCAATCATTTGAGTAAAATGCTCTAGATCTAATTTGTCACCCATGGCTTTAACGTCTTTCATTGCATCTTCTGCTTCTTTGGGTATACACTCTAACACTTCATCCGCGCCAGAAGGAATACTTTTTTTTTGGATCCTCTAGTAATGTTTTCTCAACTTGTTCATTAACATAGTCTAAACCCCGTTTTATCTCTGTTAATTTTTCGTGATAGCGATAAGCATGTTCTAACTGAGACTTCAAAGAAAAAAATGCTTCCGCATATGTGTCGCACCCATTTCTCAACTCATCAGTATCCCTCCATGGCTTAAACAATAAGAGTATTGAAAAGTAATATTTTTCAGGCTCTGTATGTAAGTTATACATGAAGTGATTAATAAGACACGGTCGGAATCGCTTCTTTATATACGTGGATATACCTATTTTATGCACCTCGAAAGCCACTTTAGGCATGGTTTTTGTAATATCGAACCATCTCGCGAAATCATAAAGACTCATGGAATCTAAACTTTCAGGCCTCGCAGGGTAATGAGTGTCGATCAACCCAGGACAAAACAGATCTGTCGACTCACCGTCCAACGATTGAATTTCTTGGCGCGTTTTTAATTTTCGGTTTCGAAGTTTATTGACATCGAGCCACCTTATAGTCGTCCACGGGTCAGTACCATGCAATGACATACCCAAAAGCGTATCCGCAGCTTCAAGAGCACCGCATTCCCTATTATTCAACGCTCGCATTCCCATATTCCAAAGACAGGATCCCACTGTTTTTGTTTGATCTTGGACTTTAAATGCGTCTGTCACATTAGACTTTTCCGCTTTAGTTTGGTACTTGGTTACATACGCTGTTAAAATGGTCGATACCTCACCAATAAATTGTATATCCATGTTTCCTTCCCAGATACAAAGAATAGCTGGATTATAATCGTTAATTGAGGCTTCGGTTGATCCGCGGGGTAAATCATACAGCCTGCTCCTTGTTTTCAATCGTCTCCTACCTGCAATTGACACAACAACATCTCTGATTTTTATTGTATCTGTGAGTGGTCGCGGATGACCGAACTTGCATCGTCGTGTGAAACCGGTTTTGGTTTTCTTAGCTCGTAAGCAATAACCATTGTGGTGGTGCCGCTGATGAGCATTTACACGTCGATATAATTGTGGAGAAACATTTTTATCTGGCATCCTGCATGTCGCGTACTTTCAAATAAATGATGCAATTTCTTCGGTTGTAGATTTACCGATTATCGGTGCGTCTTTGATCCAAATTAAAAGATGAAAATGTTGAGCACCCCTAGTCTGATACTCTCGTCGATAAAAGTAGTGCTCAACTTCGCCAATAGGATTATCGGGTGACAAAATAAAGTCAAGCACAGCCTTGAACTTAATGTCAACAAATCTAGAAACCGAAACTGGATCCGCTGCAATAACTTCGCTATTATCAAAAACAACGTCCTCTGGAATTCTATGTATCTTACGGAGATATTCTTTAAGCTCGGGCCACAGCCACTCACTAGGACTGATTGTTAAGAACCATGTAGCAGGACCATAATGACGAGTCATACATCTAACGTTACTTCTAGGGATTCTCCAATATTGTTCTGAATTTCGCAATTTGGCAAAAATTGTAGTTCAATTCGATTCCAGTTCATTTTTAGAAAGCTTTTCTAAGTAACTAGCGGCAGTATATTTTTCACGCGCATTGGTTACATTCATCTTATGGAAAATTCCAGCACTTAATTGGCGTATATTAGTATTGTTTAACAAATAAAAGACATACTGTATATTTATACGAAATTGAGAATGTACCGACATAATCTTTGTTTTTATAAATTCATAATCAGTAAGGCGTACTGATCTTTCGGCATGCTGCCCGTTTATTCCCTGAGGATATAAATCAGGAAAACACAGTGTATCTAAGTCTTTAACACGATTGTCGAGAGGAACATCATGAATCTTCAGCATTTGATACAGTTCTGTTGCAGTCTTGTTAACCCTTTGCTCGTGTATCGGATATATCGTAAATTGTTCGTAATATAAATCGGATTGCGACATTTGCGTCAAAAGTGCAGCTTTTTGTTGTTCATTAATATCGAGAATAGGTTTATTATTATGCGCTTTATTAGGAATAGTGCAACAATCATTCGTACTTTGGGCAACTAAGCTAGGTTGAATTTGAGTCGCGTCTCGATATTCGACTTCTGGTAAGTCATTAGGCAATAAATCTTCATGGGATGATGGCAAGATTATTTGAAAGTAATGCGGATTATT